>JAQZBX010001113.1:0-88764 GCA_029593785.1 Cabassous unicinctus | reverse complement strand
AAAAAAAAAAAACCACATGAAGAAATGCTCAACATCACTAATGATTAGGGAAATGCAAACCAAAACTACAATGAGATATCATGTCACATCTATCAAAATGGCCACTATTAAAAAGACAGAGAACTACAAGTGGTGGAGAGGCTATGGAGAGAGAGGACCAGTGATCCACTGTTGGTGGGAGGCCACTGTGGAGGACTGTTTGGCATTTCCTAAGGAAGTTGAATATAGACTTGTCATGTGACCCTGCAATACCACTACTGGGTATATACCCAGAAGAATTGAGAGCAGTGACATGAACAGACATCGGCACATCGATGTTCATAGTGGCATTATTCATGATTGCCAAAAGTTAGAAACAACCCAAATGTCCATCAACAGATGAATGGATAAACTGTGGTATATTCACACGATGGAATATTATGCAGCTGTAAGAAGAAATGAAGTTGTAAAGCATATGACAACATGGATGAACCTGGAGGACATTATGTCGAGCAAAGCAAGCCAGACACAAAAGGACAAATACTGTATGATTGCATTAATATGAACCAAATATATTGTGTAACATATTGTATGATTCAAAAAATGTATATGTATCCAGTACATTTAATTGAGAAATGGATATTTTTATTCAACTTGTTTTTTTTAGTTTTTTAATTGTTTATATTTTCAATTATTAAATGTACAAAATAAAGTAAAAAATATAATAAAGTAAAAGTCAGCAATCCAATTCAACTTTTAAGTATTTTCCCAAGCAAAATGAAAAATTATTTTCATACAAAGAAAATTTATCAAATACTTGTAGTAGTTTTATTTGTAATCTCAAAAACTGGAAACAGATGTCCTTCAACTGATGAATGGATAAACAAGGTGCAGTAATTCATACATTATAATGGAAAGGAATGAACTACTAACGTAAGCAACGACATCAATTATAAGAAAGATATTACGCACACGGCATATTAGATGCACAGTGATTTCATTTATATGCCATTCTGGGACAAATAAAAGAGAATAAGTTCAGAAAACAAAATAGTAATTGCCAGGGGCTAGGGATGGGGAGATGGAGTGTTTGCAGAGCAATATGTGGAGTTTCAGGGAGTGATGATAATGTATGCTACCTTGATTGTGGTGGACATGATTGCATGCATTTATCAATACTTGCAGACTGTACACTAAGTGTGTGAATTGTACTCTGTAAAATTTTTACATTTAAAAAACATAAAAAGAAGGCACACATGCATCTAGACAGAATGTAGTATTCTCACCCAGAGATTAGAAATTCTAAGTAGTAAAGTCATGCAAAGGATGGAGAATATTGACATGCTAGTCATTCTCACCATATCTCAATTTTCTAATTTGTGTAAGGAAACTTAAATAAGTAACAGGATTTTTCATACGATTTTATCCTTAGAAACATTTTTCTTTTCTCTCTATCTCTCTCTTTGACAATTTTATAAGCATTTTAAGCAATTTCTTCCTTAGGTATTAATCTTTTTCTTTTATTCAGAAAGCTTGGAAGCCAATTTTGCATTTTCACATATAAATATGTTTATTATCTTTCATGTTGTTTGCTGTGCAACTGTTCTTTTGTAAATCTCAATTTAAAAATACACAAACAAAAAATTAGTTTTCTAATCAGTGGCCCTACAATTTTTGTTCTCTTTATCCTAAATTTAGCCAAGATTGCTTAGTGATCTGCTTTAGTCTTTTCCAATATTACATTGGAGTTGACAGTTGTGCAAATTATGAAACTCTGAGCTATCTTCAATTACCTATGCTTCCTCATGCACCACAGTTGCCATGTCTTGCTGATTTTATCCCCTTAATATCTCTCACATTCATACACTTGCCTATCTTCCATAACAACACTACGGTTCATTTCTTTTTTCTGAATTATTTCAGTAGTGTCTACACTGATCTTTCTAATTCAATTCTTGTCACCTTCACATTTGTTCTATAAATGATTAAAATCTTTCTGAGGGAAGTGGATGTGGCTTCCCTTTGGGTGCCCGCCTACCACATGGGAGGTCCCGGGTTTGGGTCCTGGTCTCTCCTAAAGAAAATGAGCAGATGCCTGCACCTACCACAACAAGCTAGATGCCTCACACGCTGCAAAGAGCAGATAGCTTAAACAGAAGATGCCATAAGCCAGCAGATGCAGCAGCCTGTGGGAGTGAATGTGGCTCAGGCCTTGAGCACTCGCCTCCCATGTGGGTGGTTCGGTTCTCAGTACCTCCTGGAGAAGATGAGCAAACAATGAGCAGATAGATGAAAGAACCATCTGAGGGGGGGAATAAATTTAAAATATATATAAATAAATTAATTATAAAAATTTTAAAAAAATATTTCAAAGTGTTCCCTTTATTTTATAGGTAGAGTTATAGGAAATTGTCAATAGTAAACCATTTTTGACCTATAAAATAGCAATTTTATATCCTTTAACCTGATAGAGGAATATCAAGGGTCTTCTCTGGGCCTACTTGTTTACTTGGGATCCTGTTTACTTCTCCTGATTAATTTTGCCATTCATACCTTTCTCATTGTGTTCCAATCTCATTGTCCGTTCAGCATCCAGAATATCTCTTTCTCCTCCACGAATAGTCTTGGGCCATGATCTTCCCTCTGTCTAAAAGCAACTTTACCCAATTAATCACTACTATCTTATTATTCATTAATTCACAGCTCAGAGATTCCAATACATATTTTCAAGGCTTCCTTCTATAACCTCTTTAGACTAGGTAGGCAGCACCTTCCCATACCTAATACTCTTTTATGACACTTCAGACTTCTTAAATTTGAAATTGAATAATTAATAGTGAAATGGTTTGCTTAGAATACTTTCCACTAGATTATAAAGTTTTATCAGGACAAGGATCTTGTCTAACTATTAAACACTGTACCTCAGGAGAGAGTATAGTGCTTAGCAAATATGTTCAATAAATATTTAAAAAATAATTAACCAAACAATTAATTTGCAAAGAAATAAAGATCTCCAAGTGTGCCTTGAGTGTGTATGTGTTAGCAATTATCCATTAAAACTATGGGAAGTAAATGATTGTTAAATGAGGGAAAGGATTTGATTAAATTTATATATGATATATATATATATATAAGTGTGTGTGTGTGTGTGTATATATATATATATATATATATATGGGTATGATAGCTGTAGCATATTGTTTAGTGAAATTGAATCTCAATTTTTATTTGTTGAATACTAACTTTATGCATAGTAGCTGGGTGTGTAGTTAAAAATTACTTAACTGCTCTATGTCACAGTTTTCTCAACTACAAAATCTCAATAAAAACAATACTTAAACTAAAACTTGTTAAAAGAACTAAACAGGAAGGAATTAAGAAGGAGCATACCCAGGGAGGAAGAGGAGTCTGGCAGAGGATGGAGAGTGATTTGTTTGTGGTGAGTTTGGCCAGCTGAGTCTCCTTTGAATCTTGGAAAGGACCCCAACCTGATGGGGAGAGGGAAGGAGGGATCCACTCAGGCAGGCTGTCACAATCAGCTGCCCACCCTGGGAGAGAAAGCAATTAAGATTAGAGAGGGTGCGGGGACAGGTGCCTAATCAGCAGAACTCTAGCAAGCTATCAAAGTTTAAGAATGCCTGTTGGAAGGGGGCAGATAGCTCTCTGAAGACCCATTAATCTAAGGAGACAATTTAGCTCAGTGGAGGAATTCCTGCCTTGCATATGCAGGGTCCCTGGTTCAATTCCTGGGTTCATCAAGAGAGTGATCCACCTGGATATCAGGCATCCAGCTGATACCTTATGACAGGGAACATATAGACATTCCTTTTCTTTTAGGCTTTCTTGGATCTGTTTTTTGTTGCTGTTGTTGTCATTGTTGTTGTTTTTTAAGGCTCCTTTTTCTTTATTTTAATTTAAAAAATTTTAATCACTGAAACCTGATACTCACCTGCAGAGGGCAGGCTGCAGGGTGACTGATTGATGAACACCAGCAGCTTGAGAAGCTCCTTAAGGACCTAAATGGAAGACTGTTTTTCCTTATTTTGTTGTTGTTGTTGTTGTTGCTGTTTTGTTTCTTGTTTTTTGTGTTTCTCCTTTCTTTGTTGCCCCTTTTTTCTTTTATTGATTTTTTTCTACCTACATTATCTCTTTTCTTTCTGTCATTTTTCTATATTATGCTTTCTGTTGTTTTTCATTCATTCCACCTCTTTCTGTTTGCTCTTCAATTTTATTTTTAATTTTCTCTCTCACTTTTTTTCTCTGTTTTCTTTCCTTATTTTTTCCCTTTTTCTTTTTTCCTTTTCTTTTTTCTTTTCCTTGCTTCTCATCATTCTAGTCTTTTAGTTCATTCTATATATTTTTCTCTATATTGTTTCTCATTTCATTTTTTCTATTATACTTTTTAAAACTTATTCCTCTGTATTTCTTATAATTTTTTTTACTTGTGTTAATTATTTAATTTCCTAAGTCTTGTATGGATCTTCCTCTACCTTTTGTTATTATTATTATATTATTCTATTTCTCTTTTCCTCTCTTTTCTTTTCTTTGGTTCTATTTTTTCAAGAGAACATAGACAACAGCAAGGAAATAGAATAAAAAGAACAAAGTGTCAAAGTGAAATGTTACAACACACAAAAACAACAAAATAAAACCCTAGAGTAGAAAGAGAAGCTAATCAACCAAATAAACCCAGCAAGATAAACAAATGCCTAGACACCAACAAAAAATTACAAGCCATACTAAGAAACAGGAAGACATGGCCCTGTGAGCATGAACAAACTAATACACAGGAGGAGAAGCAGAACATGGAACAACTAATCAGAGATGTCCAAACAAATGTCATGAATTAACTTAATGAAGGGAAAGAAGAGATTAAGGATATTAAGAAGACACTGGAAGAACACACTGAAGAAATTATAAACGTACATTAAAAGATTATGGATATGATGGCGATGAATATCACAATGCAAGAAATCAAATATAGACTGGAAGCACATAGCAGCAGATTTGAACAGGCAGAGGAAAGAATCAGTGATGTGGAAGACAGTGCATCTGAACTCAGACAGATAGTAGAACAGATAGATAAAAAGATAGAAAAAATCCAGCAAGGATTAGGGACTTGCATGACAACACAAAATGCACAAACACACACACTATAGGCATCTCAGAGGGAGAAAAGAAGGGAAAGGTAGTAGAAGGAGTGTTGCAGGAAATAATGGCTGAAAATTTCCCAACTCAATTGAGGGACATGTCCGGGAAGCACAGCACACCCCAAACAGTATAAATCCCTAACAGGCCTACTAACAGGCCTACTCCAAGACATATGCTTGTCAAATTGTTCAATGCTCAAGACAAAGAGAGAATACTGAAAGCAACAAGAGAAAAGAGATCCATCACATACAAGGGAAGCTTGATAAGATTAAATGCTGATTCCTCATCAGAAACAATGGAGGCAAGAAGGCAGTGGTATGACAGAACTAAGCTGCTAAAGAAAAAAACTTCCAGCCAAGAATTCTGTTTCCAGCAAAGCTGGCATTAAAGAATGAGGGAGAAGTCAAATAGTCACAGATAAAGAGAAACCAAGAGAGTTTGTAAATAAGAAACCTCCTCCTCAAGAAATGCTAAAGGGAGTTCTGCAGGTTGAAAGGAAAACAGGACAGAAAGAGTTGGAGAAGAGTGTAAGAATAACTAAAAAGATAAAAAGAGAAATAAAAACAGCATATGGCATATATAAACCTAAAGAAAATATGACTAATATAAGTAATTCCTTAATAGTATTAATACTGAATGTTAGTGGCTTAAACTCTCCATTCATAAGACACAAATTCACAGAATGGATAAGGAAATATGATCTGTCTATATGCTGTCTAGAAGAAACTCACCTTAGACCCAGGGACACAAGGTGGTTGAAAGTGAATGGTTGGAAAAAAATTCTACATGCAAACAATAACCAAAAAAGGGCAAGAGTAGCCATACTAATATCGGACAAAATAGACTTTAAATAAAGTATTGTAAGAGACAAAGAAGGACACTATATATTAATAAAAGGGGATATATATCAAGAAGAAAGAAAATCATAAACATATATGCACCTAACCAGGGAGCCTCACAATACATGAGGCAAACATTGGGAAAACTAAGTGGAGAAATAGATGCCTCTACAATTAGAGTGGGGGACTTTAATACACCATTACCACCATTAGACAGAACATCTAGACAGAGAATCAATAAAGAAACAAAGACCTTGAATAATACATTAGAGTATCTGGGCCTAATAGACATATGCAGAACATTTCACCCAAATACAGCAGGGTATACATTCTTCTAGAATGCACATGGGTCATTCTCCAGTATAGACCAAAGAAAAACACTCAGTGACTTCAGAAAGATTGAAACAATACAAAATAATTTCTCTGACCACAATGAAATGAAGCTGGAAAATGAGTAAAGGCCAGGGAAGCAGATTAGGCATAAAGATATGAAAGTTAAACAACACACTCTTAGACAATCAGTGAGTCAAAGAAGAAATCACAATGGAAATTAGTCACTACCTTGAAAAAAATGAAGATGACAACACAGCATATCAAAACTTATGAGATGCAGCAAAAGCTGTAATGAGAGAGAAATTCATATACATAAATGCCAATATTAAAAAAGAAGAAAAAGCTAAAATTAAAGGACTAACTGAACACCTGGAGAAACTAGAAAAAGAACAACAAAATAACCCCAAAGGAAGTAGAAAGAAAGAAATAACAAAGATTAGACCAGAGCTAATGTAATTGAAAATAAGAAAGCACTAGAAAAAATAAACAAAACCAAGTTGGTTCTTTGAGAAGATTAATAAAATTGACAAACTCTTAGCTAGACTAACAAAGAAAAAAAGAAAGAAGATGCCAATATGTAAAATAAGAAGCTAGGATGGGGATATCATCATTGGCACCACAGAAATAAAGAATATCATAAGAGGGTCATTTGAAAATTTGTATGCCAAAAAGATGGATATTTTAGAGAAAATGGACAAATTGCTAGAAACACAGAAGCAGTCTACATTGACAAAAGAAGAAATGATGAACTCAACAGACCAATCACAAGTAACAAGATTGAATTAATCATCAAATACCTCCCATCTAAGAAGGGCCCAGGAGAAGATGGTTTCATAAGTGAATTCTACCAAACATTCCAGAAAGAACTAATACCAATTTGCTTAAAGTCTTCCAAAAGATAGAAGTGGAGGGAAGATTGCCTAACTCATTCTATGATGCCAATATCACCCTAATACTAAAGCCAAACAATGACACCATGAGAAAGAAAAACTATAGACCAATCTCTCTAAGGAACATAGATGCTAAAATCCTCAACAAAATACTTGCTAATCATATTCAAGAACACACTAAGCAAATTATACACCATGACCAAGTGGGGCTTCATCTCTGCTTTGCAAGGATGGTTCAATATAAGAAAAGCAATCAATACACCACATAAACAGATCGAAAGAAAAAAATCAAATAATAGTCTCTATAGATGCAGAAAAACCATTCAACATGATATTTTATTTGTTATTTTTAAAACTATTATTATTTCATTTTCTTATTAATAGCAGCTGGTTATTTTCTTAGCTTAATTTTTGAAGAAGTTTTGGATCATGGAAGGGTTAAAACTGTGGCAGGGGAGGATCATTGGTGCAGGGTGTCAGTGATGGGGAGGCATGGGAGGAGGTTCACCTGGAGCATACGTATAAGGCATATGAATGTGTTCAGGTGTTCATGGGTCATTGTCACGGTGGGTGGAGGTTCACACAATAACTGAAAGAATATCAAATTTCCATCCTGGGGAGCTCTGCCACATTGTCAAATGGAACAGCAAGAATCCCCTGAATACTGGGGCAGTGACTAGTAAAGGAGGATGAACTATTGATGGGCCATTAATATTGATGACTGTACTTATGAACCTTTACTCTTGAAATAGAAACTTAGGCTAGTATTATAGGGTGCCTAAGAGTTACCTCCTGAGATGCTCCTTGTTGCTCAAATGTGGTCTCTCTCTAAGCTGATCTCAGCATACAACTATATTACCTTCCCCCCAGCATGGGACATGACTCTCAGGGATGGGCCTCCCTGGCACCGAAGGAATACTATCAAGCACCAACTAGCAATGCAAATAAGTTTATATGGCTAAGAGAATTCAAAGCATGTCAGGAGGTCATTCCAGAGGTTGTGCTTATGCACATCTCAGTAGTATCTCATTGACTGCTGAAGTAAATATTGCTTCAAATAGTGAGATATCCAGACACTATAGGCAGGACAGACAGCTCAGGAGTTTGATGCACTGCCAGTGGGCCCTACTTGGGAATTTATGGTCCCCAGTGTGACAGAGCTGGACTCAGTTATGGTTTCCCTACACATGGGTCTTCTGCCCCTTCTATTTGAACCTATAGTTAGTGCTAGAGTTGATAGGTGTATATACAAGAGACTTAAATCCTTGGGCTGCCCATGTGCCATCTGGGCCCTGAATCTCAACAGAGTTGCAACAGGTACTCTCCAGTTCATTGGACTTACCCAGGACAACTAACAAGGAGATGATGATGGACAATGACCATCCCAAGGAACAGACAGAGTCTGCAACTGAAAGCAAGGTAGTCCTATCCATCTGCCTCATGGGATCTAAGCCCCCTCTCAATTAGAGGTGGAGTGGATATCACTATCCCAGAATCCTCAGGACTGGGGAATGAACAATGGACTAGAGTAGACTTACTGATATTCTAGTATAGACTTATTGTATTTTTTTCTACTTTATTTTGTTCTTTATTTTAGAATAATTTTTATTGTATGTGTACCAAGAATATTACTGTTTCTTGAGCACCTATAAGCATTATAGATATGTTTTTAATTTGTTTAATTATCTTATACAGCAAACAGTGTTAACTCAATTTTAAATGAAGTAAAAGAGCATAAATGAGGCAAAGTAACCCATCCAACACCACAGTTCTAGTATGTGGTGGAGCTACCATTTGAATTGAGGTTTATCATACTCTAAATTTATGTTCCTTCAGTAAACCAGGGTTTCACTCCATAAAAACATGACTAGATCAGAAGTATATTCATCAAATTTGTTTGATTCCATAAAATCAACAACTGCTCAGCAATGTATATAGGAAATCCTATAAAAAATTTAACTTAGTTCTATTTTTTATCTTAATGAACATATTAACTTATTATATCCCAGAGTTATGAATTAAATAATGATTGGAAAAAGTGGATCTGAAAATGATCAATTCAGAAATGCAAATACATACAGTATTTCTATATTTATTTTGTTACCTAAACCCTTCTTAACATATTCTGATGTTTTTTATTTTTCTTTTGTACATTAATGCTTTATCATAACGAACATACTAAGTTTAATTTTTACATTCAATACCTATTTGACCTATTTTCTTTTTCTTTCAAAAATATTTAAGTATAAAAATATTAATTTATGAGTTCATATTAAGATAAAACATACACAGTTCCCAATAGAAAGCCCATAAACATTTAAAAATTATCATCTCATAGAAATCCATTAAATTAAACCATTAAAAACATGAGAAACAATTTCCACTGTTATAATTATCTTAAGCTAACATAATGCTGTTGATAAAGAATTAAATGGGAGCATTAATATCATTTACAATGAATTATCCATTTTTTTTTAATGTTTAAAGCTTTTCTGAATTTATTTATATCAAAACTTAAAACAGGTTTAACTTTAGACCAAATAATTATATTTCTTGGATTCTGGCTTCCAGATTTAACATCAAAAGCTAATAAATCCTTATGAACAATTTCATCTATGTCTCTGACTCCCCACTCCCACACTCCCCAGGTTACTTGAGGACTGCCTGTCCAACTTATTGGTGAGGACTTGAGCGGTCATGTTAGTTTACTTTAGGGACCTACACTTCAGGCCACAGAAAAATAAGCCAAGACTGAAAGTCTGATATAACTAAAGAACTCATGTAACTTTAGAAAATTGTAACCTGTCAGTGTTATCTTTCTACTCTATGAACAAGGAATAATAATATTTAGTTTATGGTCTGTGGTAAGCACTGAATGTAAGCAAGGTATAGCTCTTAGCTCCTAGGTACACAGTGAAGATAGTTTCCTTGAATTATTATAATTGAACAAATATAAATTAGTGGCAAATGATGAATAAATGCACAGATCTTATTCACTATGTTTTTATAAATTCATTTTGTGGATGATATTTTACTTATAATTATTTTATTCTTAGTTGCCATTAGCCTCCTTAAGTTACAATGTATTTAGATATAAAATATAATGTGTCTTTATTTTTTTTTTTTACCTTGGCTAATTTTAAATGATTATTTAAATCCCCAGGTAATAAGAGTTGAAATATTGCCAAGAAGAGTTATAAAGAACAAATATAATGCTGATTGAAAGATTAAATTTTAAATAAATATTTTTTATGTTTTTTTATTTACTTTACCTTCCAAAAAGAAATATAAAGTAATGGAAGAATAAACCATATAATTACTTTATGTTATACATTTATGAAAATAGCTCCTTATCAGTTTTAATTCTTACTTTTAGACTCATCTGTTGCTTTCCTCTCAGGTTTAAAATATCACAGCATTATTGTCCCAATATACTTTTAAATATTTATAGATTTGTAGACTATTTTATGGAATATATATATCATTTTCAAAAATAGTGTTTGGTACTCTATATTTGGTTGCCATGTTATTTCAGCTCTTCTATGCTTTTTTAAAATAAATGCAGTGAGAGTGTATATTATTTGTACTGAGATGTTATTACCTTCTGTGTGAATAGGTCAAATACTCTCATGTGAATTAACCTGGGCATCAGCTGTTAATGTTTACACATAGAATGCAAAGTGCAAAACAGAAATTAACTCAGTTTTGCAGAGCAGTGATCCCAGATAATGCAAAGGCCAAAAAGAAAAATAAAATACTGACAAGGTTTTAACTTCAATTAATTTCTCCATCTCAAATCTAAGTCTAACATTTGTTATTCCCAATTCTATCTTTAAATTAATCCAGTTGATTATTTAATACTATACAAACTATTAATGAGCTTTTAAAGGAATATTATAATTTAACAGATTAGGAAAGAGTCAGATAGAGTCTCTGGAAGAATAAGGCCAGGCATTTTCCTAGTTAACATTAATTACGTGTGGGTATAGAAAAAGCCCTCCATTCAAAGCTTTTCGTCTTCTTTCTATACTTAAATTCCCACAGTTAGCCATTTCTAAGATATAAGATGCAGAGGATTCTCAATATAATATTTTGGGCCAGTTATCTGTTATGCAATCATAAGCATTATAATTGATTCAATAATTCAATAATGAGTTAATTTAACTTTCCTTCAATAAAATTAGAAGACATGGGGAATTTTGATAAAATGGGAGAGGGGATTCTATCCTAAAAGAGTTGAGTTTGTTTGGAAGGATACATTGGAGTGTTATTGTGAAGTTCAGGAACTGTAGTTTCACTGGACGATCTTAAACACAGGAATGTGGTGGCAAAAGGAGAATATACAAAATGATAGTAGAGCAACACTACAATTTTGACAGCAGATTTTGACCACTATTTAAATTGTAACTAAGGATATATTTCTAAAGGAAAAAGTGTACAAAGTCTTCTTTCTTTAATTCAGACTTTGGATTCAGAAACAAATGGCCTGAGTACAATCAGATAAGAGAGAATGCTTAAAGTTATAATGTTAACAAACAAACATGTAATATCTGAACAGACAAATTAATAAAAGAGATACACTGTGAGATGACCCACTGATTCATATAATTTACTCTTTTATATAAAGTAAATATCAGAAAGGTGCTAGACATAAACACTA
Source organism: Cabassous unicinctus (assembly GCA_029593785.1). Taxonomy (NCBI): domain Eukaryota; kingdom Metazoa; phylum Chordata; class Mammalia; order Cingulata; family Chlamyphoridae; genus Cabassous; species Cabassous unicinctus. The sequence goes on along the minus strand of JAQZBX010001113.1, from coordinate 76,912 downwards.
CCATAAGTTATTTTTAACTGTATATTCTACTTACTAATAAAATAGAAAGATATTAAAAATATCATGATAAATGCCATAAACAATATAAATACAATTAAACAAAAAAGAGAATCCCTAACTTTATCTTGAAAGCAGAGAAAAAAAAAAAAAAACCCAAGTCAAATAAATCTAAACTAGATTTTAAAGAAGAATACAGGGTCACCAAGTAAAGATAGAGAGAGACTATTTTGACAGAACTAATACACGGATACTAGCAGTATTTTCAAATTAAACATGATATTCATATAATCACATTCACTGGTAATTGAGTTTTCAGGGTATACTTTAAATATATTTAAAACATAATATAACATACAAAAATATATGTACAAATTTTCCAACTTGTTATTGTTTATATAGAACAAATGGTATTTAATTTATTTTGTGAAAAAATATTGATACTAATCATAATGAAATATGTTCTAGCTTAATTATTAAGATGGTACATTAATGTCATATTGCATCATCTGATTATTTGTGTGGTCAAAACACTTCAATATATAATTTTATTTATACCCTATATAATATCAACAGAGTTGCAACCTTTCCCAGAGTTGCAGCAGGTACTGTTTACAATTTTATTTATAATTGTTAGTATTCAAAGAAATTAAGGATCAACATTCCAGAAGTTGTTTCTTAGCACTCCAACTAATTTTATTACTATCTGCACCTGAAGATTTATTATTTAGCTTAATGAATGTTCAAAATATTTGCTTCATTTGCAAAATTATTGGTGTTTTGGTTATTAGGTGTAAAAATTGTATAGCACCTATGTGCCCTGCAGTCCAGCAAGCCTTGAGGCCTTAGACTCAAGGTTTAAAACGCCACTGTTCTTACATGTCTGCTTCATGAAGACTCAGTTGTATGACCCAAATATAGATTTTATCTGGTTCTTCCAGGTAGATATTATTTCATATCATTGCTTTTCTTTTGAATTGAACCATTAGTGAAGGTACCAGGTGGTAGGAATGCCTAAGGATATAGAATGGTATGTCCCAAAGCTATGTGTTCACTAATAAAATGATTAACCTTGGAAGCATTTGATCTGATGCACTTTCATTGAAAACAAATCACCTGATAATTAGTTTATGTTGAAAAAGACATATAGCCATTACCTATCTCTGAACACTGAAGGCTACCAATATTTACAAAAGAAATAAAAAATTGCTAAATAACCGAATTGGTTTAGGTCAGGTTACAGAATCCCAAAATTGAAAATTAAATTAAAATGCCTTGAATCCATGATATCAACTATTTTTCATCTAATTCAATAACTATTTCTTGATCATCTTCTCAATAGGCCATAGGTACTGAAAAGGACCTAAGAAAGGGAAGACAAATTCCTTGTAATCAGGAACTTCCATGCTCCACAAGGAATCTAAAGTATTGGTGGAGTCAAGATGAATTCTAGGAGTTGATTAAAGGTGAATATTGCCATGAGTGTTAGGGCAATCACAGACACCTGTTAAGCAGCCACCCAGTCCAGAACTCACCTACCTCCACCTTCTTCTCTAAAGAAACCTGTTCAGCAGCCAAAGTCCAGTCCTCATCTGCCCCCATCTCCTTCTCTGGGGAAGTCAGGAACACACACTAAGTGCCAACCTCTGGCCACTTCTATTGTGGGCTATTCCACAACCTGGGGGAGATGTTAAGACTAATGAGAAGGTCTAGCCTAACCTTAAGCCCAGAAACCAGGAAAAACGAGTCCAAGGTGCTTATCAGAACAGAAATTCTCAATGGCAGGGCCCCCTTCCCCCTGAAGTAGATAAAAACCACAATCTGAAATTATAGATTTGTCTCTCTTCTCGGGTGCAAAGCGAGGCCCACAGAGCTGCCATTTATCAACCCCACCCTGGAGCAGTTTCCAGCCGCCACAGAACACCAGCCACAAAGGACTTCTCCTCCTCTCTTTTGGACTCTTTGTGCTATGTAAGTGACAAAGAGACTATCTGTCCTTTCTCGTCTCCTTATTCTGTGCAATAAAGAGGTCATCTGCTGAAAGTTTCTGTTGTGTCCTGAATCTGTGCTTCCAATATGCACCATTATAGCAATTCACTTCACATTGCGCTGGAAACTCTAGTGAGGACTTCATGGAGGGAATGAATCTTGAAACATTGGAGACAATAATTAAATATACTGTGTGTCCTCCTGGCAGAAGGTATACTGTGAATAAAGTAGTATCATATAGAAGTGACTACAAATGGCATGTTGAGAAGGTCACTTGTTTATAGCTGGAGGGACCAAGGTTGGAGAGTGGCCAGCATATGAAGCACATTAAATGCCTTTATATGGATTTTGTGATACAGTTAATGTACTCCTTATGCACATGAGAGCAAAGTCTCTCTCCTTGCTGACTGCAAAATGAGAGAAAGAAAAATAACATTATCTGTATCAATATATTAGTGGTATGCTTTTCTAAACCTCAGATTTTTATGTTCTGAAATCAACAGAAGACTAGAAATGTTTACAGATATAAATCCTATAGTCACTTAATCTTTAATCTTGTTTTTAATTAAAAATAGTTTTGTCATTATAACATCATCCATTTTCTTTTATTAAAATTATGTTATTAAAGAACTATATATATACATAGAGAAAAGTGAAAAATTCATAAGTGTACAGCTCACTAAATCAACATATCTGGGTAACTTTCTCACAGATGAGAAACATAGAATATTACTTATTTGCAAACTAGAAATGCCCTATATTTCCATCCCTTCTGTCAATACCACCACCACCCACCCACAGATAATGATTAAACTGACTCCTAACAACATAAATTAGTTTTGAGGGCTTTTCACTGTGTTCCTGAAATTCAACTTCATTGCAGCCTGTAGCAACAGTTAATAAATGATATTTTTAAAAAACTTTCTAATTGTTTGTGCTAGTTCATGGAACTATAATCGATTCTAACATATTGAACTTGTATCAACAACATTGCTAAATTAATTAATTTATTCCAATAATTTATTCATACTTTTTTTTTTTTGGATATACCGGGGGTCGAGTATTGAACCCCGGACCTCATATGTGGGCATTCAGCACTCAACAACTAAGCCACATCAGCTCCCCTGAGTTGTTTTTTTTAACCCTCTTTTGTTTTGCTTGTTGTTTGTTTTTGTTTTTTCAGGTGGTACCAGGAACCGAACCTGGGACCTCCCATGTGGGAAGCAGGTGCTCAACTGCTTGAGCCACATCTGCTTCCCCATTCTCATTTTCTTTTGATCTTTTCTACAACAAGAATGACAGTTTTATTTCTTCATTTTCATTTTATCATCCATTAATTTATTGTTATTCCTTTATTGCACTGATCAGACTGCAGCGCTGATAGATGTCAGAAGTCTGAAATCAGTCTCAGCTAAAATTAAGGTGTTGGCAGGGCTGAATTCCCTCCTGGAGACCAAGAAGATAATACATTTTTTTACCTTTTCCCACTTCTAGAGGCCACCAGCATCCCTTGCCTCATGCCACCTTTCCATCTCCAAATCTATCAATGGCCGGTCACGTCTCACATTGCATCACTCTAACACTGTCTCCACTGCCTCTTCCACATTTGAGGACTCTTGTCATTATGCTGAGCACACCTGGATAAAGTTCACTTGATAATTGCTATCTGAGTTCTTAATTCCCCTTTGCCGTGTAATGTTACGTACTCACAGGTTTCAGGTATCAGGATGCTGACATCTTTTGGGGACCATTATTCTGCTAACCATAATTAGAAAATGTATTTTCTTCATGTTTACTGATGTACTTGGTTTTAAGTCTATCATTTTATTTTTCATTTTCTATGTATTCTACCAGTACTATATTTACTTTGCTATCATTTCATGCTTACTTTTGGATTATTCCATTTTTATGATTTAATATTTCTCCTGTAATTTTTAATTTATTCTTCACTTCCTCGTAAGATATATTGTTACTATTTTTTACTGTCTTAGAAATGTAAACAGAATTCCTTAACTTATTAAACTATAATATGATTTAGTACTCTTACAAAAATTCCTGGACAATGTAAAGACTTCAGAATACCTTTATTCCATTTACAATTCTCCTGTTTTGTGGGGGTTTTGTTTCCATGCTCCTAAAAATTCTAAATATATTTTGAAGTCCCAAATAGTATTTAATTGCTTTTTTATAATAAATATACATATATGTATATGCATATATTTCCTATTTATTTTATTTTTCATTCTTTTTTGTAGTATAGATCTGCCAGGAGACAAGGTGGTTAATTAGGTGTATCAAACTGAAAATAATAATAAAATCTTTATTAATTTAATATGACAGTGCAGGCAGTAGGTAAAAGAAACAGGTTCTGGCTCCCCAGTGTTCCATTTATCTCCACAGACTAGCAATGGACAAGGGTCAGATGATATGCAACACATATGAGGGTAATCCTCTCATTGCCAGAAAGCCAAACAAATTCTCCTGCCTTCTTATAGACCCTGGAAACTGGGAGAAGGAAGAGGCAAAAGTGCTATGAGTCAAAGATTACTAGGTCAGCATTGGTGGGGGGGGAGTGTCCTATCCCAGGCCCCTAGTAAGGGAGCCACCAAAGGAGGGCCTAGGTTAGGAATGCATATATGTGCACAAACATGGCTAGGTGGTGGGGGCAGGAACTGAGTCCTTGACTGCAACTCCCTTTGAAAAACTGCAATGCCCTGACCATGCACCAAGTCTAATGTGTGGAAGGAGGTTTTTCCCTATGAGGCCTATTAGGCAAAGCTTGATAATTACCTATAGCTGGACCTGAAAGAGTCACACATAAGATTTTGGTCCAGAGCCTGACTCCTTATCTCCACCCTTTGATCCTTTGGGGACTAAGTAGGTAGCATAGGCTACCTCGTCATGGATTCAAATGAGCCAGACATTGAGGGGCTGTGACCATAACCAGTTAATCAGATTGAGGCAACAGCAGACCAGGGCCACAATCAAAGTCACTCCAAGTAGGATGATCAGGCTTGCCTGGAAAAGTGAACCTAGCCATGAAGCCCAACCATTGCTATGCCAGGAAAAATGTCCCATAGCTTATTAGGGCCTAAGCTAAAGAGACAGGAGACTGTCTGACTAAGCCTCATAATGGACTATTCTACTTTGTCAATTTTCTGGATCCAGGTGCAAAACAAGGTTTTGGTAATTGCAAAAACCTCTTCCTTGGCAGGCCACCAGGAAGTAGACAGCTATGTGGTTATCCAATGTTAGTTGGGCCAAAGTGCTAAGAATGATCCTGTTGTGCTTCCAAAGCCAAGGTAGTATCAGTATTGACCTCAGAGAGAGTCAAGGACTGGTTGCACAAAATCTTTTCTAATTGCATGATCTCTAAATGTGGTAATAACCACAAAGTCCATCTAGGGTAAAGATGAACATAGGGGAGGAGAAGACTACCACTATTATGGTCAAAATAACCTATATGGTGGATCCCCAAACCCCTCCTCTGGAAGTTCTGGTAGTCCCTGTCTTTGAGAGAAGACAATTAATATTTAGGGAGATTTTTCATCCTGTGGGGTCAAAGTCCAGTTGAGGCAGTACATTGGATCCAGATAAATAAAGTTAGAGTACTTGCAATATCAGAAAGATCCTTGGTTAGATAAATGTCCATTAGTTGTATTCAGGGGCAAAGCAATCAGATGGTTATCTGTGGGATTGGGCAGTAGGCGATATATTCAGCAGCTTGTCAAATTCAGGGTTTTAGTAGCTGCCTTAGACAGGCAAACCAACAAATGCGGCAAGGTGGGAGTCACAGGATTACTTTGTGAGAGAGGAGAAGTTTTCTTTCCTTGCCCTTACTTGCACATTTCCAGGATCTTGGGTCTGAAGGTACTCACATCCTGAGACAGAAGAACTCCTCTTATTGACTAATGTGGGCAATTAGTCCTGGTTCATGGAAAAGATAGCATCCTTGATCCAATTCCCAGTGTAGCAAACCCAAATTTCTTGGCTTGAATCTTTTTGTGGTTTTCTATAGATTTCTATTATATTTACTGGGGCTACCCAGGACAAAACAGAAATACTACCTTAGGGAAAATGTTTAACTACAGGTCTCAAATTGATGACATTCATTTTTGAGGTCCTGGTAGGCATAAATTCATGTGTGCACGTAGGCCCAGTATAAAATGCTATCTGGGTTTCCATACGCCAGCCATTCCTGGATCCGGGAGGCAGTTGGTTGCACATTTATTTTGTTTATTTCTGGGGTAGAGAATAATTGACTCTGCATGTTTAGCTGAACAAGCACGGTCAGTTCATTGGTTATGTTCTCGTTTGTCAGTATAGGGACCTTTCTGTTAGACATTAACATGGGTGAAAATAAGCTTATTAGGAACAGAGATGACTTTTATCCAAATATCTAGGCTCCATTGTGAAGCAGGTCTGACTTGCCAGTGGCCCAACCAAATGGTCAGATCATTAGTCACATTTAATGAGCCAATAAAAATGTAGCTTAGCTCATTTGCAAGAGTAGACTTCCATACCACTTGGCCCATTGTGTCAAATGTCCTGTATTTTACTCGTTAAGGGTCAGGTCTGCCTCTTTTTCCAGTTTTATGAAAAAATAAAACATTTATTCTACCATGACCGTTGACAATATTACAATAATAACTATTTCTACCCTCATACCTACTGGAAAAACCATTCATTATTTCATTTTTATTTCCTATCTTTCTGCCATTTACTTGTCAGTGGTGGTTCATGTTACAAGCAAAGTCGAGATTTAATGGCACTGACATTAATTTCAATGTAACGAATTCTAAAGTGAAACAGTTGCTTTCCTTTAGAAATAAAATGATAGGGCAGTTTAGGCACATAATTAATATACAAAACTCTGCTGATCTATCTGAATATTTAGCAGTCAATATCTAAAGTAGTTTGGGAATATAATTGTAAATTTTCTATGCTTAGCAAATCTTCACAACCAAAATAAAAATAAAAATACACAAAAAGTATCTATGAAAAGTGCTGAGAGACTCCTAAGTTTGCTATTACTAAACTTTTCATACTTGAACACCAAATAATATGCCCAATCATTAGCATTTTATGATGTTTCCCAAAGTCATAATTGGTTTATTTGCAACTTTCTAGCATTTTTTCTTGTTAAAAATTTTTATTGAGTTTACTCTAGTTTGCATATTTTACTTCACTGTGTTGTTTTAGAATGCATTTTCTTTAACATTGGCAATGTTGCTTAGAAAACTTGTTATACAGTAAATGTTACTACACATAAAAATTCTTCAAACTGACAGAGTTTGTTTATATGGGAAATGACTTTATATTTGTATAGTTTGAAGTTATTTATTAAATCAATTCATGCATACAGTTACTTACACAAAAGTTTTAAAAGAAGGCTAGATGAGTTAATTTAGAAAATGGACCACTCTTATTTTGTCATTAATATTATAGAATAGAGTGAATAAAACCAATATCTTAGATTTACATAGAGATAATTTAATAGTTTTTCCCACTTTATGTTTTCTATATATTAATAGAAGTCTGATATGAAATGATGAGTGCTGCAAAGTCTTAAATTCTATTGACTTTTTACTAGATAATTTAAAATATTTATATTAGCAATAATAGAGTAAGTTCAGAAGAAAAGTGCATATTTATTTGTGGCCATGCGATAACACAGTAATTGAATTATAAGCACTTCCAGGCTTAAACATAAGAATAGTTCATTTAAACTAAATCTGGAAAATAGGCTACTTTTAGAGGCTACTTGATACAGTTCATTTGGATAGAGGTGTGACTCAATCAGTATAATAGTTTCCTATCGCTGTTATAAAATATTAAAAAACTTAGCAGTTTAAAACAACATACATTTCTTATCTTATAGTTGCATAGGTCAAAATTCTGAAATGGTTACCAATGAGCTAAAATCAGTGAGCCAGCAGGACTGTGTTTGTTCTGGAGGCTCTAGGGCAGAATCTATTTCCTTGCCTTTTCAGCTTCTAAAGAAGACTCATGGGCTCTTCCTCTGTCTTCAAAGCTAGCTTTTATAGCATCTTCAAATTTCTCTCTGATTCTGACCTCTTCTGCCTCCTTCTTCCAAGGATTAGGACATGGATATATTTGAGTGGGGGCATTATTCTGCCTCCTACAACTTCTCAGAGTATAAAATACTATATAACATGGTATCAGATGTTATGATATGATGAAAGGAATGGGAATTAATTTGTGTGTTGGCAGCTGGAGGAATAGATATCCCAAGATAAGGAAGAGTTGGAGGGAAATATGATCAGGCCAGTAGATGATAGTATTGCCTGTTGAGAAAGTGTTTTCAATCAAAATTGGGTAATATTTTATGAATTAATTCTTAATGGGACAGGAATTGAAATTAAATTCACTTTTTTACTATTTCGTCGTCTTTGTTCTCCAACATCTAAAATTCTTTTGCTTTCCATTATCCTATATTTAATTATGTATTTAAAAGGGTGATTAATTTCAATTCTTTTTCATCTAAAAATATTCTACTTTGTTAGAATATTTAACCAAGTTAAGAAATGCTTTATTTACTTAATTGGATGCTAGCCATGGGGGAAAATACAATATATACCGTTAGTGTCAAATAGCAAGTAAGGTCCAGATCCATATGTAAACATTTCAGTGTCCAACATTTCAGTGATCATGGGTAAGGTCATATGTCCGAAGATGTCGGGGCTCACAGGCAAATGTTAACATACTCTGATTAGAATTTCAGATTGAGTAGGTGTCTTAGTTTGTCACAGTCTTGCAGATGTGAAGTACCAGAAATGGATTGGCTTTAATAATGGGGATTTTATTTAGGGTAAAAGCTTACAGCTCTAAGGCTCTGAAATGGCCAAATCAAGGCATCAGCAGAGATGCCTTCTCATGGTCCTGCCACATGATGCCACATGGCCACCAATGTCTACTGAGGTCTCTGCCTTCCCCTCCAAGATCTACTGTCTTTCCTGGAGCTCAGCTGTGGGCAACCAAGCATATGGCTTGTCTCATACTGGGCCTTCTTTCTCAGTCTCAGCTGCTCTGCTTTCTTCCAGAGTTCAGCTATGATCTATCAGGCATATTCCTCTTAAGCTGCTCTGTGGGCCCAGCCCCCCAGCGTCCTCTTTTCATGCCTCTGTGCTCTGCTGGTTCCAGACTCCAGGACCTTTCTCAGCCTTTTGGGGCTTCTCTTTTCTTGCAGTCCTATCTCTCATATGATAGGATTAATATGGTGGCTTCCTTTTTCTCTGTTTGTTTCTATTTATATCAGACCCAACAAAAGGGCAGAGACTCAACCTGAGTCATGCCTCACAGACACAGTCCAATCAAAAGGGTCTCACACCTACAGGAATGGATTAGTACAAAAACATAATCTTTTTCATTTTGGGATTCATAAAAGAACTTCAAACTGTCACTATAAGTCACTCTTCATTTTTTTTCTCATTATAACCTTGATTCTGGAAAGATTGATGTATTGATTGCTGTTAACATGGGAATGGAATAAGGACATGAGGTGGGAGAGAAACACTACAAGGATAGGATCTGTCTTTTATTTATTTATTTATTTATTTATTTTTACTGTTATAAACCTTTGAGCTAGGCTTAGCATAGGAATATAGTGTGATCACAAGTGATTAAGTTGTCTTAAAACATGAATGCAATTTAAATTTTCATTGATGTCTGAGTCATCCTCTATTTCTAAAGGACCGTATGTAATAATATCCTGTTCCTTATAAAAATATTGGCCTCTGAAAACCCCAGATGATCTATGATAGAATAAATTTCTTAATTAGGTGATTGTTCACTTGAAAATAAGAAATAAGAATGAGGTGGAGCTGATTGGTAATTTTATCTAGTTGAAAATGTTATGAGATGAAACTCCAGATGAATGTTATCAAATACTAATATATTTATTTTTAAGATCTTCTGATTTATTCACTGTAGCTACCTAAGGAAAAATGCAAATGCATCCTTGGTATAATATGAAAACAGCTTCTGATAGTCAAAAAGCATATTTTATTCAGGTCAGTTTCTTAAATTCAATGTGTACAACAGATTGTCTATTCTTTGTTTTAGGGATTCCTCCTGTGGCTATCATTAAACTTTAGTCTTTTTTTCCCCAGAGTATATTACTAATATTACAGAAAATTCCAATCCCAGTACAGCTATTTTTATTTTTCCATATTATACTGAAACAACACATATACAAATTTCACATTATACTAATTCACATATGCAACAACTGCATAATTGCACATAATATAATAATAATAATTATAATAATAATTATATGTAATAATTATATTGTACACATCAATCTGCTTTCCATTAACTTCTGTGATGCAAAATTTTCTGTTTCTTCATCTTCGTAATGATATATTTAATGGACTTACAATATTCTAGGATATTAGTGTACAATAATCCAATAAATATTTATTTTCTCCTCTTGGACAAACTTTGTTGCTGATTCTTTCACCACCAACAACATACTTTGGTCTGGAACATTTGTTACAATTGATGATGGCACATTTTTATAATTATACTATTAATTAAAGTTATAATTTAACTTAGGGTTTACTGAGTAGACGAGCAGACTTTAGTTTTTAAGGGATTATTTTGTAAAATGAACGAAATTGAATTTTAAAAAACTTATTCTTAAGTCTTCATTCAGTCTCATTCTGTGAAATGTAATGAAAAGCATTTCATATTATTTGTTATTGAATATAACAAAGAACACTTTGCTGTGAATAATTCTGCATCTACCTCTTTCTTAGTTCATGAATGAATGGAATTCAATCCAGCAAACACAGTGAAAACTTAAGATTTGCCAAGCATTATAGTGGTGTATGCTTGAGTATGTGTGTGTAATGGGATTTGAAGTAGGGTACAGAAATGAAAAGACATGTAACTTACTTTCAAGTGATTTAAAATCATTCATTAAAAGGAGCAGACAAATTGCTGTGGGTACATCTGGAATTAGTTAATTCTAGAAGTCTTCATTCTGACAGAAGGGTCACACTTTAAGGGGGAAGAGGCATTTGAATTGAATCTTACAGAATAAATAAGCAGAAAATGACATGTAGGAAGAGTATTCTAGGCTTAGAAAACAATGGAAAATTCAAGGTATGTTTGGGCACTGATATGATTTTAAATCAAGTAGGAACAATAGGATAAGATTCACGAGGAAATTATGATGACATTGGGGTGGTTATAAAAGCATTTTCACTCCTTTCTTAATGCTCTGTGTCAAATGCAAGTCTTTACATTCAACCACTAACTTAAAACATAAAAAATAAAGAAAATAGGTAAAACATATCCACCAAAATATCAAAATAAACTAAAATTCTGAAACAATAAAATTATATAAAAGAATAATAGTTTTTAAATGATGAAAAATGAAATAGCCATATAGGATATGATAATGCTACTTGTCTGAATTTAAAGGTCACATAACCTTTAACAAATGTCGGGTTCCATTGAGAAGCCCACAGTCCCCTATGCAGTGGTTACTGTTGCACTTGAGATAGGCTTGAAGGAATTTAAATCAGTGGAGGTGGAAAGTGATGAAGGACAAAGTGTTCTGGCAAAATTATTAGAGCAAGCAAAGGTAAGATACAAGAAAGCAGGATATCTCAGCCAGTTGGACTGGAGCACAAGATTCATGTAAGGAAGTAGGGGAAGTAACTGTTCAAAAAGTGGATTTTAGGCATTAAGATGACACTAGGATAAGTTTTCATTTATTCAGTAGAAAATGAAAGTCTCTGGAAATTTTTTACTTTTAAACTGGTGAGAATTATTTGTTTATAATCCTTCCTGCTCCCAGGAACAATATATGCTTTTTATAGAGATATAGAAATGTGTAAGAAGAAAGTTCAAACATGTAATCAAGGAAAAAGATAGGAAAATTTTGATCAGAAAGAAGACAAAAGAAAGAGGACCCAAGTAAAAGAAATAAAATGGACACAATGAGTGAATAATGAATTAACTAAAGAAAATGTACTTTTAATTACAAAAACATATGATCAAGGCCCATTGTAAATTAATAAAGTATTGGAGTGCAGTATAAATAAATAAAGTGAAATTTCTGTCACATACTTATTTACACACCAAAATATATGTGTATGGTATGTACCCTATTTGTTTTTATGATTTTAAAAATTATACTTATGGGTTAATTGTGTCCTCTCCACAATATACAATGTAATATAGACCTTTTTTGCATCATTATATACAAATTGATTAAATTTTCACTTTTGAACAGATTGAAGTATATACAAATAGAAAAGTGTAACTGTCATAAATGCACAGTTAGAAGAATGTTCACAAAGAAAAGCCCCAATGGGGTCAAGAAACTGATCAATAAACAGAAAACCCCAGAAAGCCACTCCCCTAATCTTTTATTGCCTGTGTCCCTCAGATAATAATCACTATTATGAGCTCTTTTTTTATGTACTTTATATTCTTTTATATAAGGGTTATTTTGCTCATTATTAATAATAAGTTTCTGAAATTCATCTATTTTATTATGTATCATTTTAGAACATTCTCATTACTTTTAAGCATTCCTTTATGTGACTGTACAATAATTCATTTATAGAATCTACTGTTAATGGGTGTTGAGGTCATTTTTAGTTTGCAGCAAATACAAATTATGCTATATACAAACATATTTGTGCATGTCAAACATATATATATTTCTGTTGCCTAGACGTGCAATGTCTTGGAATATACTCTCATGGCTAGATTAATGTGCCAACTTGCCCAGGTAATTGTGCCCAGTTGTTTGGTCATGCAAGTACTGGGCTAATTGTAATACAAGGACATTTACGGGCTTTAGTTATCAGTGAGTTTACTGCATATATGGTTGATTACATCTTCATCAATCAGGGAGATTGTCATCAGCAATGAGTGAGGCTTTATCTAATCAGATGAATGCCTTAAAAGGAGAAGTGATTTCAGCATTCAGAGAGAATTCCCAGCTTGACTTTGGACAGCCAACGTCTCGTGGAATCTCATCAAGGACCTTCATTGGACTTTCATCGGAGCCCCTGGTTTGCAGCCTGCCTGCAGAACCTAGACTTGTGCACCCCCACAGTCACGTAAGAGACACTTATAAAATCACATACTATTTACAGATATCTCCTGTTGATTCTGTTTCCCTTGAGAACACTGACTAATACAGCTTGGTACTGGGAGTGGTTCTTGAGGAACAGATCTTAAACATGGGATGTCTGAGATGGTTCTGGGAGTTTTGCAATTGGCTTTCTACTCTATGGGACTCAAGGGTACTGATGACTCACTTTTCAAAAATGAAGAGGACACTAAGAGTACATGGTGTAAGTTGGCAATGGAGATACATAAAATATCATCAATGGATTCCCCTATTTCCATGCTTATAAGAAGCAAGGATCTGAGTGAGAGGGTTTTCAACACTTTAACAGAGGTTTCTGGAGTCAAAAGGTATAATGATGTTAGCTGCCTCTTCCTAGTTACTCTGGATACAGCTACAAAAGAAAGAGATGCCCTAAAGGGAGTCCGGACCTCCTTCTAGCCCTGAGGCAGTTACCAGTCCAACTCCAGCAATCACTGCCCAGACTTCACACTGTCCTGAGGAATCTGCCTTCCAATCCCTGCCTGAAGAGATTAATCCTGTCTCACCAGAATAAATACAAAGGACTGCCTAAAGTCAATAGCTTGCAAGACATTTCTAATCCTTCTCCTTACCCATCCTCACCACTCCTCTGGTCTTCAAGACCTATTACTAGACTAAATTCACAACAAGCCCCCAAAGTTGAAATACAAAGTGTGACCCATGAGGAAGTATGTTATACTCTGAAAGAACCGCATGAGTTTTCCAACTTATATAGACAGAAATCAGGGAATATGTGTGGGACGGATACTAAAGGTATGGGATAATGGTGGAAGGAATACAAAGTTGGATCATGCTGCATTTATTGATACGGGCCTACTAAGCAGAAATTCTGAATTCAGTGTTGCAGCTCAAGGGGTTAGAAAGGGCTCTAACAGTTTGTTCAGGTGGCTGACTGAAACATGGACCAAAAGATGACTTATCATGTCTGAAGTTGAGATGCCTGATTTGCGCTGGTACACAGTAGAAGAGGAAATTCAAAGTCTAAGAGATACTGGAATGCTAGAATGGATTTACCATTTGAGACTTACCGACCCTCCCCAGGAATATCCAAAGGACACACCTTTAACCAAGATTGTGAGGAATAAATTTGTAAGACTAACTCCACCTTTCCTGATGAACTCTGTGGTTGCTCTTCCCTATAGTCCAGATATTATTGTAGGGAGAGCTGTAATGGAATTAGAATCCTTGATCACTATGGGGATGATAGGATCTGGGGCTGGTAAATGTTAATCACCAAAGAGAAGCGGGGCATGGCTACCTCAATGAAAGGCAGATTCAAAGCAGCACTCAAATAGACTGATTAGCACAGAGTTATGGCCTTGGCTAATAGATCATGGGGTAACAAAAAGTGAAGTAGTTGGGCAGCCTACTAAATTTCTTCTGGATCTGTATGAGCAGAAGAGCTCTAGATCAGGTGAACAAAACACTAACTCAGATTACAGATGCAGAGAATCATGACCCTTTAATCAATTCCCAGACTTAAGACAGTTTACAGATCTAGAGCACTGTGAATGAGGAGAAGGGCCAGGTCCCTTTGGGGAAGGGTCCTGTTAAACTGCCAAAATTTAGATTGTTAAACTTCATCCCACCTTTCCCCAAGGAAACCTACAGCCCTTTACCAGAGTAACTGTGTATTGGGGAAAAAGAAATGATCAGACATTTTGGGGATTATTAGACACTGGCTCAGAAATGATGTTAAATTCAGGAGACCCAAAACTTCAATGTGGTCCACTAGTCAGAGTAGGGGCTTATGGAAATCAGGTGATTGATGGAGTTTCAGCTCAGGTCTGTCTCACAGTGGGTCCAGTGGGTTCCTTGACCAATTCTTTGGTTATTTTCCCAGTTCCAGAATGCATAATTGAAATAGACATACTCAGTAACTGGCAGAATCCCCACATTGGAACTCTGACTTATGGAGTGAGAGGTATTATGGTAGGGAAGGTCGAGTGGAAGCCACTAGAACTGCCTCTGCCTAGTAAAATAATAAATCAAAAGCAATACTGGATTTCTGGAGGGATTGCAGAGATTAGTGCCACCATCAAGGATCAGAAGGATGCAGGGTTGGTGATTCCTACCACATCCCCACTCAATTCTCCTATTTGCCCTGTGCATTAAAAAGATGGATCTTGGAGGATGACAGTAGATTATCATAAACTTGACCAGGTGGTGATTCCAATTGCAGCAGCTGTCCCAGATGTGATATCATTGCTTAAGCAAATTCACACATCCCCTGGTAGTTGGTATGCAGCTGTTGATCTGGCAAATGATTTTTTCTCAATTGCTGTTAGTAAGGACCACCAGAAACAGTTTGCTTTCAGCTGGCAAGGCCAGCAGTATACCTTTACTGTCCTGCCTCAGGGGTAAATCAACTCTCTAGCCCTGTGTCATAATATTGTCCTCAGGGACCTTGATCATCTCTCCCTCCCACAAAACATCATACTGGTCCATTATATTGATGATATCATGTTGATAGGACCTCTTGAGCAAGAAGTAGCAAAGACTCTAGACTTATTGGTAAGGCATTTGTGTGAGTGAAGATGAGAGATAAATCCAAAAAAATACAGAGGCCTTCTACCTCAGTGAAATTTCTAGGTGTCCAGTGTTGTGAGGTATGTTGAGATATCCCTTCTAAAGTGAGGGATAAGCTGTTGCATCTAGCCCCTCCTATGACTAAAAGTGAGGCACACTGCTTAGTTGGCCTCTTTGGATTTTGGAGACAACACATTCCTCATTTGTGTGTGCTACTCCGGCCCATATACTGAGTGACCAGAAAAGCTGCTAGTTTTGATTGGGGACCAGAACAAGAGGTGGCTCTGAGACTGGTCCAGGCTGCTCTGCAACCTGCACTACCACTTGGGCCATATGATCCAGCAGATCCAATGGTAATGGAAGTTTCAGTGGCAAATAGAGATGCTGTGTGGAGCCTTTGGCAGGTCCCTACAGGAGAATCACACCACAGACACTTAGGATTTTGGAGGAAAGCCCTTTCATCCTATACAGATAACTACTCTCCTTTTGACGGAGAGCTTTTGGCGTGCTACTGGGCCATCAAACTTTGGCAAATTCCTGGGTATCATACGGTCCTCTAAAGACAGCCACATTCCCTCAACCATCAAACACAGGCCCACCTTAGACACAAAAACATACATAACACTTATGAGACTTATTCATATTCTGGAGGTAAAACATCATGCATCTCTCACACTCTTTACAGCCCATATACAGAATATATATTTTATAGAATATAAAATTATGCTAATTTTACAAGAACACAGCCTCTGACATGACAAAAGAAACTTTGAAGATGAAAACTAGGGATTTAGGGAATATTCATATTTGACAGCTTTTAGTAGAAAGCTTGGTGGCCCTTTGCAACAAGATACATTTCTCAAGAAAAATAATATTTTTTTTTATCGGAATGCTGGTCTGTCTTTATGAACTTGAAGTGCTTTCATATCTCATCTGGTTAAAAGGATCTATGTGGCACCCAGTATATTTCTGGGACATGCCTAGTTTTGTTCAGTGTCAATTCTAAGATTAGGTGGATATGACAGAACTTATCATCCCTCTGACAATGAAGAATATGTCCAGGACAACCTGTTCTTAGGGCAGCTGAAAATGATCCTTATTCCAGAGTAAGTAGATAACCATGCCTTTAACTGAAACCATAAAATAAAAATAATTTTCCTTCAATTATTGCAATATTAAATTCTTGTGCCAATGAACCACTCTGCACCATTCAGTCATAAATTAAATAAGATCAGGTTGAGAGTTAACACAAACCTCAGAAATTTTCAGGAAATGCAGAAACATTACAGGAGCATAGTTGATTTTGTTTGGAAGAAATCAATGGAAATTAAAACATAGAGATACTCTTACATTGGTGAAACAACATATCATCAACAACTGCCTGAAGTTACAATAAAATGTGAAAGTCAAAATTGCCCCCATGTTCCTTGAGGCTGAATATCCTCTTAAGAAGTTATTAATATGAGAAAGAAAATTATTTTTGTTTCCAACAAATGGTAACAAAGCTTACCTTATTTTTTCTTTTTTTCAAACTTTTCCAACTTAGGTTAATATAATATTCTTTCTTCACATCAAATTCTTCCCAAAATATCATTAATATTTGCAAGTTTATGGGGACATGTCATTTGAATAATTTCTTGAAAATTGAGAATTTGAAACCTCCTTAAATACAGGTTCCAGTCATATAGTTTTTTTAAGATACTCATAATGATTAAAACTCAATTTGCACAATTTCACAAGAAATTGATGATTTACTTTCTTCTTCTCAGTTGTTGGATTTATCATTTGCCTAACACTTTTAATCTTTTCTATTTTTTTGTGATCTCATCCAAATATTGGAATATTTTTTTATCTTTTCATTACTTGTCTAACAAAATTTTATATTATTCCTCAGGATCTGTAAATGTTCTTATTACTGTTCCTTTTTACTTTCCCTTGTCCAATCCCATACTTCCTTTTTACTAAATTATTTTAGACAAAAGATCTAATAATGCTGCAAGCTTTTCAAATATTTTCAGTAATCACTGACTAGCAATGGAGTAAAGTAGAAGTTCAAGGTCTTGTATAATATTAAAGGAGCTAACATTTTCTTTATCTGTAATAATTTCACATATATTTTTTCATGGATTTAAAATCTGACTAACTTTCTTGCTTTATTCCTGGATACACTTTGACCCAGCCATTTTGAACATATATAATTCCATCAGTAGCATGTCAATATTTTTAAAACTACTAAGATCTTTCATAGATTATTTATTATTTTTCAAAAACCCATAACCTTGAATGCTTGGAAAAATTTTATTAGTGTGATAGTTAGGATAATGTGTCAACTTGACCAGGTGATTGTGCCCAGTTGTTATGGACTTTAGTTACAAGTGAATTTACTGCATAGGTAGCTGATTACATCTATATCAGTCAGGAAGAAAGCCATCAGCAATGAATGATGCCTTATCCAATCAGTTGAGTGTCTTAAAAGGGGAAGTGATTTCAGCATTCAGAGAGAATTTCCCAGCTTATCTTTGGACAGCCATTGTCTCCTGGAAACTCATCAATGACCTTCATTGGACTTTCATCAGAGGCCCTTATTTGCAGTCTGCCTGCAGAACCTGGACCTGTGCATCCCCACAGTCAGGTGAGAGACTCTTATTTAAAAAATCTCATAGTATTGACAGATATCTCCTGTTGATTCTGTTTCCCTTGAGAATCCTGACTAATACAGCTTGGGAGTGGTTCTTGAGGAATAGAGTCTTAAATATGGGATGTCTGAGGTGGTTCTGGGAGTTTTGCAATTGGCTTTCTACTCTAATTGGACTCAAGGGTACTAATGACTCCCTTTCCAATAATGAAGAGGCCACAAACAGTCCGTGGCGTGAGTTCGCAATAGAGATATGTAATATATCATCACTGGATTCCCCCACTTCCATGCTTATAAGAAGCAAGGATCTGGGTGAGAGTGTTTTCAACATCTTAACAGAGTTTTGTGGAGTCAAAAGGTATAATGATGTTGGCTGGCTCCTCCTAGATACTCTGGATACAGTTATAGCAGAGATGAGCTAAAGGCTTCAAATTCGAAACATAAATGACACATGAATGATGTGAAAGTTTCTTTGTGTGCTCTGAAAGAAAATCTTGTCTCCTGTAGCCACAGACTTGAGATATCTGAGAATCAAACTCAGATTCTCATCATACCAGTAGCAGAGTTACAAAGGAAACTAAAATCTCAACCCCACAAGGTCACAAGGTTTCTCCAGTTAATGTGAAGGTATTGCTTGGAAAGGAGTGGAAGCCAGAGGAACAGGATGGAGACGTATGGGATGATGATAATATTGGTGTGGACATTGGAACCCTAAATTCCGCTGAGACTTTACAAGATAAACCTGCGATGGCCTGCCCTGTGGAGACCACACCTTTTCAACCTTGTATCACCCAGCTTCCAGACTACCACAGGGAGTCCGGACCTCCTTCCAGCCCTGAAGTAGGTACCAGCCAAACTGAAGACTGCACTTCCCAGCCTCTGGCTTGCCCCAGGTAGTCTGGACCTCCTCCCTGCCCTGAGGCACATACCAGCCAAACTCCAGCATGCAGTGGAGTCTGCTGTTTGCCCTGAGAAATCTGCCTTCCAACTTCTGCCTGAAGAGATTAATCCTGTCTCACCAGAAGAAAATGCAAAGGAATGCCCTGAGGTGAGTAGCTTGCAAGACATTTATAATCCTTCTTGAAACCCACCCCCGCCACCCCTCTTCTCTTCGAGACCTATTACTAGACTAAAATCACAAGCCCCCAAAGGTGAAATATGAAGTATGACCCATGAGGAAGTAAGCTATACTCTGAAAGAATTGCATGAGTTTTCCAACTTATATAGGCAGAAATCAGGGGAATATGTGTGGGAATGGATACTAAGGGTATGGGACAATGGTAGAAGGAATATAAAGTTGGATAAGGCTGAGTTTATTGATATGGGCCCACTAAGCAGATATTCTGGATTCAATGCTGTAGCTCAAGAGGTTAGAAAAGGCTCTAACAGTTTGTTTCCATGGCTGACTGAAACATGGACCAAAAGATGGCCTATCATGTCTAAGGTTGAGATGCCCAATTTGCACTGGAATACAGTAGAAGAGGGAATTCAAAGGCTTAGAAAGATTGGAATGCTAGAATGGATTTACAATTTGATACCTGCCCACACACCTCGGGAATGTCCAGGGTACACACATTTATCCAGGACTAGAGGAATAAATTTGTAAGACTAACCCCATCTTCCCTGAAGAACTCTGTAGTTGCTCTACTCTGTAGTCCAAATATTACCATAGGGAGGGCTGTAATGGAAATAGAATACTTAAACATTATGGGGATGATTAGATCTTGGCCCAGCAAAGTTAAGTATCGGCAGTTAATCGCCAAAGACAAGGTGGGTGTGGCTACCTTAATTCAAAGCAGCACTCAAATAGTCTGAGTCTCATAGAGTAATGGCATTGGTTGATAGATCATAGGGTACCTAGAAGTGAAATAGATGGACAGTCTACTAAATTTCTGCTGGATCTGTATAAGCAGAAGAGTTGTAGGTCGAGTGCACAAAACCCTAACTCAAATTACAGATGCAGAAAATCACAGCCCCATAATCAATTATCAGATTTGAGACAGTTTACATACCCAGAGCCCCTTGAATGAGGAGAAGGCCAGGTCCCCTTGGGGAACGATTCTGTTTAACTGGCAAAAATTATACTGTTAATCTTCCTCCCACCTTGCCCCAAGGAGACCAACGAACTTTTACCAGAGTGTGCATTGGGGAAAAGGAAATGATCAGACATTTCTGGGATTATTAGACACTGGCTCCAGTGACATTAATTCCAGGAGACCCAAAATGTCACTGTGGTCTACCAGTCAGAATAGGGGCTTGTGGAGGTCAGGTGATTGATGGAGTTTTAGCTCAGGTCCATCTCAGGGTGGGTCCATTGTGTCCCCGGACCCATTCTGAGGTTATTTCCCCAGTTCCAGAATGCATAATTTGAATAGACATACTCAGTATCTGACAGAATCCCCACATTGGATCCCTGAGTTGTGGAGTGAGGGCTACTATGGTTGGAAAGGCCAAGTGGAAACCACTAGAACTGCCTCTACCTACCAAAATAGTGAATCAAAGGCAATACTGGATTCCTGAAAGGATTGCAGAGATTGGTGCCACCATGAAGGATTTGAAGGATGCAGGGGTAGTGATTCCCACCACATCCCCATTCAACTCTCTTATTTGGCCTGTGCAGAAAACAGATGGATCTTGGAGGATGACAGTAGATTATTGTAAACTTAACCAGGTGGTGTCTCCAATTGCAGCTGCAGTCTAAAATGTAGCATTGCTTGAACAAATCCACACATCCCCTGGTACCTGGTATGTAGCTGTTGATCTGGCAAATGCTTTTTTCTCAATTGCCATTAGTAAGGATCACCAGAAACAATTTACCTTCAGCTGGCAAGGCCAGCAGTATACCTACACTGTCCTGCCTCAGGGGTATATCTGCTCTCCAACCCTGTGTCATAATATTGTCTGCAGGGAACTTGATCATCTCTCCTTCCAACAAGACATCACACTGGTCCATTATATTGATGATATCAAGTTGATAGGACCTAGTGAGCAAGAAGTAGCAAAGACTCTAGACTTACTAGTAAGGCATTTGTGTGAGAGAAGGTAGGAGATAAATCCAACAAAATCTAGGGGCCTTCTACCTCAGTGAAATTTCTAGGTGTCCAGTGGTATGGGGCAAGTTGATATATCCCTTCTAAAGTGAAGGATAAACTGTTGCATCTGGCCCCTCCTATGACGAAAAGAGAGGTACAATACTTAGTTGGTCTCTTCAGATTTTGAAGACAGCACATTCCTCATTTGGGTGTGTTACTCCGGCCCATTTACCAAATGACCAGAAAAGCTGCTAGTTTTGTTTGGGAACCGGAACAAGAAGAGGCTCTGTGATACACCCATGCTGTTATGCAAACTGCACTACCACTTGGGAGTTATGATCAAGCAGATCCAATGATGATGCAAGTTTCAATGGCAAATAGAGATGCTGTAAGGAGCCTTTGGCAGGCCCCTATAGGAGAATCATAACGCAGACCCTTATGATTTTGGAGCAAAGCCCTGTCATCCTATGTGGATAACTACTCTCCTTTTGAGAAACAGTGTTTGGACCTTAATAGAGCCTGAACTCTTAACCATAGGCCATTAAATTACCATGAGACCTGAGATGCCTATCATGTGCTGGGAATTGTCTTACCCACCAATCCATAAAGTTGGGCATGTACAGCAGTACTCCATAATAAAGTGGAAGTGGTATATACAAGATAGGGCTTGAGAGGGCCTTGTAGGCACAAGTAAGTTACATGAAGAAGTAGCCCAAATGCACATGGTCACAACTCCTGCCATGTTACCTTATCTTTTCCAGCCCACAGATTTGGTCTCTTGGGGAGTCCTTTCCAATCAATTGACTGAGGAAGAGAAATTTTATACCTGGTTTACAGATGGTTCTGCACGATATGCAGGTACCACCTGAAAGTGGACAGCTGCAGCACTGCAGTCCTTTTCTGGGAAATCCCTGAAGGATAGTGGTGAGGGAAAATCCTCCCAGCGGGCAGAACTTTGAGCAGTGCACCTGGTTGTTCATTTTGCTTGGAAAAATAAATGCCCAGAGGTGCATTTGTATACAGATTCATGGGCGGTTGCCAGTGGTTTGCTGGATGATCAGGGACTTGGAAGGATCATGATTGGAAAACTGGTGACAAAGAGGTCTGGGGAAGAGGTATGTGGATAGACCTTTCTGAGTGGGCAAAAAACATGAAAATATTTGTGTCCTACATGAATGATCACCAGAGGGTAATTTCAACAGAGGAAGATTTTAATAATCAAGTGGATAAGATGACCCGCTTTCTGGCTAATGCTCAGCCTTTCCCCAGCCACTCCTATTATTGCCCAATGGGCTCATGAACAAAGTGGCCATGGAGGTAGGGATGGAGGTTATGTGTGGGCTCAGCAACATGGACTTCCCCTCACCAAGGCTGACATGGCTACAGCCACTGTCTAGTGCCCAATCTGCCAACAGTAGAGACCCACACTCATCCCCCAATATGGCACCATTCCCAGAGGTGATCAGCCTGCTACCTGATGGCAGGTTGACTACAGTGGACCACTTCCACCATGGAAGGGCCAGCAATTTGTTTTAAATGGAATAGACACACACTCTGGATATGGGTTTGCATTTCCTGCATGCAATGCTTCTTCCAAAACTACCATCCACAGACTTATCAAATGTCTTATATACTGCCATGGCATTCCACACAGCATTGTTTCTGATCAAGGAACCCATTTCTCAGCAAATGATGTGTGCTAGTGGGCACATACTAATGGGATTCTCTGATTTTACCATATTTCCCATCACCCTGAAGCAGCTGGATTGATAGAACAGTGGAATGGCTTTTTGAGACTCAATTATGGCACCAACTAGGTGGTAATACCTTACAGGGTGGGGGCAATGTTCTCCAGAAGGCTGTGTATTTTCTAAATCAGCATCCACTCTATGGTGCTGTTTCTCCCATAACCAGGATTCATGGGTCCAGGAATAAAGTGGTGGAAATGTGAGTGGCTCCACTCACTATTACCCCTAGTGACCTACTAGGAAAATTTTTGTTTCCTGTCACTGCAACCCTAAGTTCTGCTTGTCTACAGGCTTAGTCCCAAAAGGAAGAGTGCTGCCACCAGGGAACACAGCAATCATTCCATTGAGCTGGAAGTTAAGACTGCCACCTGGCCACTTTGGGCTCCTCTTACCTCTGAATCAACAGGCAAAGAAGGGAATTACTGTACAGGCTGGGGTGACTGATCCTGACTATCAAGGGGAAATAGGACTACATCTGCATAATGGAGGTAAAGAAGAGTTTGCCTGGAATGCAGGAGATCCTCTAGGGCGTCTCCGAGTCCTGCCATGCCCTGTGATTAAAGTCAATGGAAAATTGCAACAAACCAATCCAAGCATGACTAACAATGGCCAGAATCTTCAGGAATGAAAGTTTGGGTCACACCACCAGACAAAGAACCATGGCAAGCTGAAGTGCTTGCTGAGGGTAATAGAACATGGAATGGGTAGTGGAAGAAGGTAGTGATAAATATGAACTTCAGCCACGTAACAAGTTACAGAAACAAGGACTGTAATAGTCATGAATCTTTCTTCCTTGTTTCATTATGAGTATTACTGTATAAGTACACAAAATGAATTTCTTTGTTTTCTTCCCCAAACTTTTCCCTTATCATATGACAAGTTGTATTAGTTTCATGTCATAATATTTACGGATGTCAAGTTCAAGAGTGAATATTACCCAAGGACTTGCACCCTATTCTGTAGGGAATTAATGTTTCTGGTTGTACGCAGGAGAGTTGAACATTGTTAGGCAGAAATATTTATGCATACCTGTTATTGTTTTACTTAGACACTAAATACGGTTTAAGGTAATGTGTATGGTTGCTGAATTGAAGGGGTGAACTGTGATGGTTAGGCTAATGTGTCAACTTGGCCAGGTAACTGTGCCCAGTTGTTTGGTCAAGGAAGCACGAGGCTAATTGTAATACAGGGACATTTATGAGCTTTAGTCATTGGTGAGTTTACTGTGTAGATGACTGATTACATCTGCATTAACCAGGGAGATTGCCTTCAGGAATGAGTGATGATTTATCCAGTTGAATGCCTTAAAAGGGGAAGTGATTTCAGCATTCAGAGAGAATTTCCCAACTCATCTTTGGACAGCTATCATCTCCTGGGAACTCATCAAGGACCTTCACTGGACTTTCAGTGGAGCCCCTGGTTTGCAGCCTGCCTGAGGAACCTGGACTTGTGCACCCTCACGGTCACATGAGAGACTGTTACAAAATTGCATACTATTTACAGATACCTCCTGTTGATACTGTTTCCCTAGAGAACACTGACTAATACAGCTTGGTACTGGGAGTGGTTCTTGAGGAACAGATCTTAAACATGGGATGTCTGAGATGGTTCTGGGAGTTTTGCAATTGGCTTTCTACCCTGAGTAGTACATATGCCTTTGTTCATATTCAGTAAATAATGCCAAATGCTTTTTAAAAATGTTTGGAAAAATTAATTAATAGTGCTCATTGCTATCATTGCTTTTGGGGTTTCATTTCTTTTAGATTGTCTCAGCTGACAAACAAGGAAGTATATGTGTGTATACAAACTGTTGAAACCACTATAAATATTTCTATATACAATCTCTCTCTCTCTCTCTCTCTCTCTCTCTCTATATATATATATATATATATATATATATGTGTGTGTGTGTGTGTGTGTGTGTGTGTGTATGGACTCATGTTTATATATATTTATATGGACTCATGTTTATATATATATAAATAAACATGAGTTCATATTGGTTTTGCCAACTCTAAGCCACTACCACATGGATCATTCTAGCCATCTTCCCTTGTTAAACAGTAAAACCCCACTCCAACAGTGAGAAATCTGGCTCCCACCATCTGTTATCCATTTACTTAATTGTTCATTTCCAATACACATGTATAGCAGTGTCATGTAAATTTTAACCCATACCCCCATGGGAATCAACTTTATCAACTATAATACACTTTTGGCTTTAGTCTTACAGACTGCACTCATTTGTATACATGAATGCTGGAATTTATCAATTAAATTGAGGTTTACATTACCTTTTCTACATTTGTAAGTTTCTTTCATACATTTTAATAAAGTTTGATTCTCTTTTCATAGTATGTGTTACTTCCTGGGTTCCCATGATCTAAATTATTTCTTTTTAATTTGCATACTCCAGGTTCACCCTTTGTGCTATAAAGTTATATGAGTTTTGATAAATGCATAAGGGCATGTATTCACAGTTATAGTATCATATGAAATAATTTTATCATCCTAAAATTCCCCTATGTTTCACCTATTCAACCTTCCCCCTCTCCCTGAACCACTGGCAACAACTGATCTCTATAATATTGCCTTTCCCAGAATGTCATGTAATTTTAGAATCATGTACTATGTAGCCTATTTAGACAGGCTTTCACTTAGTGATATATATTTAATATTCATCTATGTCTTTTCATGACTTGATAGCTCATATTTTTAATATTCCATTAATTGATAAAGAAAATTTTATACTTTAATATAGGGAAATTTATATATTAGAGGTAGAATGCAGTAGGTAGCAGTCAGCCAACATTTTTATTGCAGCAACAATGTAGTTACCATTGTTTGTGCTCATTATTTCTTTGTGTGGATTCTTATTTACCAGCATGATTTTCCTGAAATTATTTCTTAACGTTTCAAGTAGTATGAGTCTGCTGGTGATGAACTCTTTTAGTGTTTGTGTATCTGTGAAAGCATTCCAGTTCATTTTTAAATTGTGTTTTATACCCAGTTATAAATGTTTTTCTAGGTTAAAGATGTTTTTATATATCCTTAAAGATGTTACTCCACTGTCGTCTCATTTGTATCATTTACAACAAGAAACCTCCTGCCACACTTTTCTTTGTTCCTTTATCCATAATATAATTACTTTTTACTTTGTCTGCTTTTAAGACTTTCTCTTCAACACTGATTTTGAACAATTTGGAAAATTTTTGAAAAAATTTTCTTCAAATATTTAATTACACAAAATTAAGGCTGCTTGAAGTTTTCCTACTACCCACGCTGCTTTGTTATTTATCCTTTGATCTTTTTTTTCTGTTTCATTTTAGATATACTATTTAGATATTATTATTTAGAGGTATTACTTTTCTCCATCTGAAAGTTCACTCATCTTTTGCAATATCTTGTTAATCTCATTTCAAGTTTTTTTTTTCATCTCACACATTTTGTTTTTCATATTTGGACATTTGATTTGGATAATTTACATATGTTCTATGCCCTTATCTAACATTTTTAGTCTTTCCTCTTGATTTTGAATATATGGAATACAGTCATATAAACTCCTTTTATGTACTTTATGTTAATTTTAATATGTACCAGTCTGGCTCAGTTTAAATTGATTTTTCTCTTCATTAGGAGTCTTATTTTCCTATTCTTCATATTCTTGGTAAATTTTTATTGGATGTCAGAAAAACTGTGAATTTTACCTTTTTGGGTGCTGGATACTTTTTGTATTTCTATAAATTCTGTTTGGCTTTGTTCTGGGGAATACTTTCATCTCTTTGGGTCTTGCTTTTAAGATTTGTTAAGCAGATAAATGTAGTACTCAGTCTAGGGATAATTATTCCCCATTATGAATAATTAATTACCTATGAATTATGAGGTTTTCCTTCTGGTTGTTGAGTACAGTCATTTTCCTCACTCTGAATAAGTGTCCATACTATTCCTTCTCATCCTTTTTGGTGATTCTTTCCCTGGCCTTGGGTAATTTTCTCAGAAACATTCTCTAATCTGCAGTTAATTGAATTTTCAAGGGACCCTCTGAAAATCTCCAGAATTATTTCTCTGTACAGTTCTTGTCTTTCAGGTACTCTGCCTTATATATTGTAGTCTCTTGATCTTTCTGGACTATCAGCCATGTACTCCACTTCAAGTTGTTTGCTGATCCCTGCCTGAGTTCCCCACCCATGCCATGGCCTGCAAACTATCTCACAGCAGTAAGCTGAGGCAGTTGTGGGTTTACTTCATTTGTTTCTTATATCTCAAGAATTAATGTCAAATGGTGACTGAAGTTCAATTTATTGAAAACCATTTATTCAAATATTTTGTCATGTTTTTTTTTAATTTGTTTTTCAGTTGTGAGGGCAAATCCGGTTCTTGCTACACCATAGTGGCAGAGTGCAGAAACTTGCCTCTGCTTTTACTTAATGGTTATTTTTGTTTCAGTAATGTGGATGTACTGCAAATTGTATACTTGTTTCCTGTACTGATAGAAAATTACGTTGGTACTTAGTGATATAACTGAGATAGAAACAGGTAAACAGATAGATAATAGACAATAGACAGATAGATGATATAGACATAGATATTTATACTTATATTTATATATAAGCAAACATTTCTGAAGATTGAATTTTGGATAAAAGGGAATTCTGTATTTAAACTTTCTCTAAATTTTAATAATTACAGACAATTTTTTTTTATAAATTAAATAAAGTATGTAGTAGTTTACAATATTTTAAAGATTTTATCAATTTTTGAATCTTCAAATAATCTCTGCTAATATTGTGCAATACCAAATTCTGGGGCGGACATTTCTCCTCCACATGGTATTTTCATGTTAACCTTAACCTGGGAAAAATTTTGAGTTGTGTAATAAAAGTTCACCTTAGTTATTTCAAAGCATAACAAACAAAAAAGCAAAAACCTTAAACACTTAGCAAATTTGTGAACTTGCCTAAATTATATTTTATGAATTGTCATGTTCTCATGTTCCTATCCATGGAATGACTTCAGTTTCAAAATCTGCTAAGTGTAGTCAGTTTTTAGTAGCTCTTAGTGAGTATTCTACTTGAGAACTAAAAGATTTATCTGCATTTTTGCCTGGAAATTACAGGCCTGGAAATTACAGGCAAAAGTTCTGCTGAGCAGAACTTTTTCTTCATTGCTATCGAATTGCATTTAGAATTTTTTCTTTAATGGTAACAAAATATAATAAACCTTTTGGTAAAAGTTAATCATGTTAAATGGAATAATCTGAACATGTGGTCTTTGCCATTTCTGACCCCAGGTCAAGCTGCAGCTACCATTTGCCTTCCTGTCTTTTCTTGTGGAGTCACTACAAAAAGAAGTTCATCAACAGAAGACTCATATTGGTAACAAGGCTTAAACTAGTACTATAAAGTGATGGGGGCAATTAAACACTTTTAAGGGACTTTTTATAAGGTTGATATAGAGTGTTATTTTTTGAAAATGAGTGATAGAAGTAGAAATATGGACCAATAACCTGAAGAGGAAAGAGGATCCAGATTACAGTTTGAAGTCTTATTTGGGGATAACTGACTTGTGCTAAGTATGAGGAATAGGTTAAACAATGAACTGAGAAGTAATTATTGAACCAGGAATTGTAATAGCAGAGCAGATTAATCAAAAGCAAGGTCAAAGGTTAACATGTGAAGGTCAATGGATGATCATACCTCAAAAAGAAAAACAAAGTGTATATCTAAAGGTTCTTATTATTTCCTTTGTTTGTTTGCTTGTGTGTGTGTTTGTGTATGTGAAAAGAAGAATCCTAGGTGAAACCCTTACTGCTTGGTTGCAACCCTTTTGTTCTTTCAAGTGTTTGAAGTCGGTTTGGAGAACTGAGGTCCATGAAAAGTGAAATTTTTGGCAAAATATCGGATGCTTCCCAATAAATAAGTAAAGGGATTGGGTGTCATAGTGAGGAACCCTGTGATAAGAGTGTTTTAAAATGCTGGTTTTCATAAACCGATGCTTATGGCAGAGACAAGAGAAAAAAAAAGTAGAAACCATAATTTAGGAAAATAATTACAATATTGGGACTAAAGAAGCTAATGGGGGATAGGAAGATGAATGTTTAAAAAAAAAGTTATTCTTATGATAGTTGCTGATTCTTGATTCATGTTTTAATGTGTGGCAACCATAACCATGTTACTCAAAAACATGTTTCAATTTACTTCACATTTTATCTTATTATATCTATGTCAAATAATTCTGGTTTGCAAATGTTTTTGTACTTTTTAAAATTAAGGTTTAATTTTGAGGTAATTATAGAGTCACATGTCATGATAACAAATAAAAAAAGAAAGAGAAATTGTAAAAACAGGGCAGAATGGCAGTGGCCAAGTACACCAGTCAATATAGTTACTGTCAACTGGACTTCCTAAGTGCAAGATGGAATTTTCTGGAGTGACTCACCTTTCTGGATTGGCTTTGGGACAGTATAAAATAATGGAGAAGAAACCTGAGTCAGAAAAGCCTCAAAGAGAGAGAGAGAAAAAAAAGGTAGGTCATTTAAACTGAGTTGCTGTAAGACTGGAGGGTCCCAGAAACTGAAAAATGTAAGGAAAATGGGACAATGAGTTAGAAAGAATTTAACCAAATGATAGGACCTGGAAAGAAAATGCTTCATAAAAACAAACAGAACAGGTCAAGATTCCTGGAGAAGGAACAGAAAGAATAAAGGAAGCTTTCTCTTGGGGTTGAAACAATTACACAAAAAGTTCAATCTTAAAAATTGTACTGCATTTCCAGGGCAAGACTCAGGCGAAGAAGACCTGAGAAAATCTGATCAGTTAAACTTGTGCTATTGTAAGTGTCCTGAATAAATCGGACTAAGCATCAAAGAAGAGCCTTAACACAAAGTCAATCAACAATATAAACCTAAAAAAGAGGGAGAAACTGACCTTCAGAGTTAACTCAACAAGATAATCAGATGCTTAGACATCAGCAAAAAATTACAAGCTATAATAAGAAACAGGAAGAGATGGATCAATCAAGGGAACAAATTAAAACTTCAGAGGAGACACAGAATTTGAAATAACTAATCAAAGAAGTTCAAAAAATCTAAGTCAATCTGAGGCTGAAGGAAAACAAACATAAAGAGATTAAAGGACGTTAAGAAGACAATGTGTGAGTATAAAGAAGAATTTGAAAGTATATAAAGAAAAATAGAAATTATGTGGATGAAAGGCACAATAATAGAGATTAAAAATACACTAGAGGCATACAGTAGTAGATTTGAAAAGTCAGAAGAATGAAACAGTGGACTAGAACACAGGGCAATCAAAATCATACAGTCAGAAGAAAAGATAGAGAAAGAGATAGAAAAAGTTGAACAGTGTCTCAGTGATTTAAGTGACACCAAGAAGAGTACACTCATATATATATTTGGTGTCCCAAAAAAAGAAGAGATAGGAAAAGGGGCAGAAAGCATATTTGACAGAATAATGGCTGAAAATTTCCCAAATCATCTGAAAGACATAAATATACTCGTCCAAGAAGTGCAATGGACTCCAAACAGAATAAATCTTAGTATGATTTGGGACACATATTAATCAGAATGTTAAATGCCAAATATAGAGAATTCTGAAAGCAGTAAGAGAAAAATGAGTCATCATATACAAGGGATCTTCAATAAGACTGTGTTGAGCTTTTGTTAGAAACTGTGGAGGCAAGAAGGCAGTGGTGTGATATATTTATGGTACTGAAAGAGAAAAACTGCCAGCTAAGAATTTTTTATCAAGTAAAACTGTCCTTCAAAAACGAGGGAGAGTTTAAAATATTCACAGATAAACAGATACTGGGAGAGTTCATCAACAAAAAGTCTGCTTACAGGAATTCCTAAAGGAAGTCTTCAGGTTGAAAGGTGAAGACAGGATAGAGTGACTTGGAGTTGTGTGAAGAAATGAAGATTCAGAGAATATGTATTCTATTGAAGCTAAGTGGTATCTTTTCTAATTATTAGGTTACAGATATACATTGTGTGATATAAACCCTAGGGTACTAACAATGAATTAATATCAATCCTGCTCAAACCCTTCAATAAAATTGAAAAGAAGGGCATACTACCTAACTCATTCTGTGAGTCCAACAACACCCTAATACCAAGACTAGAAAAAGATATTACAAGAAATGAAAATTACAGACAAATTTCTTTTATGAATATAAATGTAAAAGTCCTCAACAAAATACTTGAAAATCAAATCCAACACATTAAAAGACATATACACCATGATCAAGTGGGTTTTATCCAGGTATGCAAGGGTGGTTCAATATAAGAATATCGAATAATGTAATATACCAAATTAACAAAACAAATGGGAAAAAAACCCACATTCTCTCCATTGGTGCAGAAAAGGCATTTGACAAAATCCAGCATCTTATCTTGATAAAAAATCCTTAGAAAATAAAGAATAAAAATAAACTTCCTCAACATGATAAAGGGCATATATAAAAAACCCACAGCTAACATCATACTCAATGTTGAAGACTGAATGCTTTACCTCTAATATCTGGTATAATACAATGTTGTCCATTGTCACCAATTTTACTCAATATTTTACTGGAAGTTCTAGTCAGGGAAGTTAGGCAATAAAAAGAAATAAAAGCAATCGAAATTGGAAATGATAGTTAAACACAAAGGGAATATCAATAAAGAGAAAAAAATCATGTAAAGGAAACAAACTGAGCTGAAGAGCAAGGTAAGAGAAATTAAAAAAAAAAATTCCCTAGAAGAGTTCAACAGCAGATTCGAACTTGCAAGGAGAAAGGTTCAGTGAACTTGTAGTTAAGGCTATTGAAATTGATCAGTCTGAAGAGTAGAGAGAATAAAGTGATGAAAAACAGCTAGCAAGACCTTTGGGATAATAAGAAGCACATCAATATACACATTGCAGGAGTCATAAAAGAAAAAGAAAGAGAAAGAAAGTATAAAGAGCATTCAAAGAAAGAATGTCTAAAATGTCCCAAATTTAATGAAAGACATGAATATAAGCATTCAAAAATATCAACAAATTGAAATGAGAATAAATCCAAATAAACTTACACTGAGAAATAGTGTAAACAAATTTTTGAATGCCAAAGATAGAGAAATTGGAAAATCATAAGATATAAATAATGCTTTATGTTCAAGGGACTGTCAATAAGGTTAAAGTGCCACCTTCTCATTGGAGTCAAGATGGCAGAAGGATAACACATTTATAAAGCTGAGTGTAAAACAATGCCAAATGAATTTCATATCATCAAAACTCTCATTTAAAAGTAGGGAGAGATTATGTCATTCTAAGATATATATAAAATTCCAAGTTGAGGGAGTTGGGAACCAGTAGACCAGCCATTCAGGAAATGCTAAAAAGAGTTCTTCACATTGAATGGAAAGGATGCTACACAGTAACACTAAGGCACATGAAGAAATAAGATTTCCAGTAAAGTTAAATACATGCATCAATTTAAATGCCAGTACTATTAAATTTTTGATTTGTAACTCCACTTTTTTTTCTTTTGGATTCTGAAATTCAAATGGATAAAAGATAATGATAAATCAATGATTTATCATATATAATAATATGTCATATTTTATTATATATAAATATGTAGTATGTGACAAGAACTATATAAAGGTGGGGGTGTGGAGGTTTTTGTGAGTATGATTTGTACACACTATTAAATTTAAGATGATACCAAACCAAACAAAATTTTTATTGATTTAGGATATTAAACTTAAGCTCTATTCTAACAACAAAGAAAATATTAGGAAAAATATGTACAAAAAGAAATGATAAAGAATTTTAAAGAGTTCACTTTAAAAGAATCAACTAAATACCAAAAATAGGCAGTAATGGAATATTTGAATGGCAAAACAGGTATCAGAATTACAAAATCCTAAGATCAAAATGGCAGATGTCTTGCATTATTTGTAAGGTTAAACTTTCTAGGCAAATGGCAGAAACGGGCAGAATGGATTTTAAAAAGTGCAACCTAAACATATGCTATTTACTATATAGTCACTTTAAATTCAAAGACACAAACAGATTGAAAGTGAAAAGATACATGCAATTAGTAAGAAAAGAGAGTAGGGGTGTCTATACTAATATCAGTCAAAATAGATTTTAAATATAAAACTGTAAAAGGATAAAGAAGGAAAATACATATAAAATGGCAAATTCATCAAGAAGTTAAAACAAGTATAGACATATATCCACCTAATAAAAGAGTCCCAAAATATATGTAGGAAACATTGACAGATTTGAAGGGAGAAATCAATTGTTTTACCTTTTTAATAGATTTCAATATCACTTTCAATAATGGATGGAACATCTACAAAGTGATATGAGTAAAGATATAGAAGACATGAAGAATACTATAAACCAACCAGACCTATCATGTATATATATAAAATCATTATCTTTTTGAGGAATGACGGTCTTCAGGAAGGAAGCATCACCTTGATGATGCCTTGATTTAAACTTCTCCTAGCCTCAAAACCATAATAAGTTCCCATTGTTAAGCCATCTCATTATGTGGTATTTGCTTTAGATCTGAGAAAACTAAAACACATGGGCATAGTGCTACCTCATTATTTCCAGATGGTGGTAGAAGTTCATATTCCCTTCACAGTCTCTTGCCACCCAAGGTGGGGGATGTTTCTCATTCCTAATGAGTGGGTGTATGAATTCTGGATCCCCAATAAACCTCCTCTAACACTACTACAGCAGAAAGGGGGAGTAGTGCCTCATTACAGCTAGCTGACAGTGTAAGTCTAGGCTCCTTATGTCAGTGGTTTCCACTGACACATCAGTCTAGGTGGCTTGTTTCTGCCTGGTGGGGATGAAAGCTTTGACTACCTGCTTGACATTATTGACACCACCACAGTTGGGTTGTTGGAATACGTTGCTACAGCTTGGGGAGAGTGGAAGCCCAGATTCCCCAATTGGCCTTTGATACTCTGAGTGCGGGAGAAGCCACAGGTTTGGCTGGAGAGAAATGTTTATCGTATAAAAAGTTTCTGTCTTGTTAGGTTGCCCTTTTCCTGGTTCTTGACAATATAGAGCAGGCTTTCAATGGAGCTTTGTTTGTGTGAGCCTCTTATTTGCTTGTCTGAGGCTGTTGGTGTTTTCAGATTGCTATTTTCTTCCACCCCCAGTCTAGGAAATGTGAACAACAAGAAAATCCCAGGGAACTCACCACCGTTTTGATTCTTGAGTCCTAGGTCCCTAGCTAATCTATCTTCCCTCCACTTCCAACATATTTTTACATTTCTTTTATAAATAGTCTACACATTAGCTAGTTGTATTTAGTAAAAGGAACAGGTAAAAGTTTGTCTATTCCATCTTCTGGAAGAAAAACCCAATGGGATTATTGACTTTTTTTTTGAGGAGTTACTAGGGATTGAACCCGGGACCTCGTACGTGGGAAGCATGCACTAAAGCACTTGAGCTACATCCACTCCCCATTGATTATTTACTTTTAATGTGTAATTTTTTCACATAATTTTTTACTAATATTCTCTATATCTCCTTTATCTTGTTTTTAAAAGATCTGTTTTTTAAATGGATGTGAAAGATTTGCTTTTTTTTTTCAAGAAAACTCAAACACTGATATAAATTCCTCACTCTGGAGACTGAAAGTTTTGAATAATGACTTCAGCAAATATATGCTGCTATTTGTCCATCTGTAGCAGCTTAATAAATCCAAGGAAAGAATTCCCACAGTCTTAAATCAGCTGAGATGCTGAAGTTTTTATTAATTTTTTCTCTTCTAAAGAAATTTGCAGCCTCAAATATTTTTTGCTTATAGAAGTTTCTCTTATTTACTAATTTGTTCTTACTTCTCTTCAAAAGGAAAACTTTCCTTAGATTTATATAGAATAATTCTCTATGCAATTTAGTAATGCATTTGAGGTTTACTGTTAAAAAGTTCTTCAAGGTGAATGTATAGGCATAGTTTTGCAATTTAAGAAGCTATTGACAAAAATATGGTATTTTCATAACTGGAAAGCTTGGGGTTAAAGAAGATAAAAAGAATTATTTTGCATATTAAAAGCAAATGTTTTTGTCATCTTTTTTTATGACATTCTATATATTACTTAACAGTATCTTCTACGTAACAAATATGCCATAACAGATATTATAAAATAGATTGGCTAATTTTTTAATATCTGTACATCATTCCAGTGATTTCAGTAAATATTTTATTAATTGTCCTTTGTTTGTTTTGTTGTTTAAGTCTGGATTGTATTTTAAATAATACTTCATTTGTAATTACTTTGTTTTATAAAAGCAGATTTTTAAAAAGTACTTTAAATATAACCTATATGATAATATGTGTGCCATCAGAATGTGACTGGGTGTATAAATAATTTTATATGAAAGAAAAATCCATTTGGATGAATGTGTTTTTTTCCCAAATGATATTTTCTTAAAAGATCAATACAAATGTGCATTCTTATATTGAAGTTTAAAATAATTAAATAGTTATTAAATTAGGACAGGACAATGTGTTGCTGATACATGTTTTTTCCCCATTGATGTGAATATAACATTGAATTATCCATTTTAAAGTGTAAAATTTATTGGAATTTAGTACATTCACAAGGTTATGCAACCACCACCTCTATCCAGTTCCAAAATATTTTTATCACCCCAAAAGAAAACCCCATATCCATTAAGCATTTACTTCCCATTCCTCCTTCCCCCCATTTCCTGTCTGTATGTAATTACCTATTTTGGGTGTTTAATACAAATGGAATCATACAATATGTGGCCCTCTGTATCCAGCTTCATTCACTTATCATGTTTTTGAGGTTCATCACATATTTCAGCATGCATAAGTATTCAATTCCTGTTATGGTTGAAGGACATTCTGTTCTATGCATACATCACATTTTGGTTACTCATTCATGCATTCGTGGTCATTTGTGTCATTTCCACCCTTTGGCTATTTTAAATAGTGCTGCTATGGACATTTGTAGACGTGTTTTTGTTTAAATAACTGTTTTTTTGTTTGGGGGATAGATACCTGGAGTGGAATTGCTAGGTCATAAGATAATTTTATATTAAAATTATTGAAGAAGCACCAGATTATTTGTTGCAGTGACTGTACCATCTTACATTCCCACAAGCAACCTATGCAGGTTCCAATTTCTCCACATCCTCATCAACATTTTTCAATTATCATTATAGCCATCTTAGTGGATATGAAATGGTATCTCATTTTGGTTTTCATTTAACTAACTGTTGAAATATGAAAGGACAGAACTTTTCTATTACAGAGTGAGGTAGAAAAGAAGGGCTGTTTACTAAACCCATATACCTCTTCTTAAAGAGAAATAGAATTTTAAGCCATGGTCCCTTTTGCAGCTAAGTGTGAATATGTGATTAAGTCCTCAAAATTGAAGGTGAATGAAAGTGATAGGGGCCATTTTCAGTTCTGGTCAAAACATGTTGCTTCTGCATTCTCTATTCATTTTCCTGTCCTGAGGGCTGGGGTAATAGTAACAACACATGGAAGTCCTATGGTGAAGATAGCAAAGCCACAGTCTTTCTGGGTGTTTCAACCTCTGTTTGAAATGTACCACTCCTTGCTTTTCTCATATTAGTGCCCTGGGATGTATTATTAAAGAAAAATAAACTTTGATTGCATTTAAACTGTAATATATGTTGGTATATTTTTTAGTATATTAGTCTACACTAAATAACATATAGAATATTTAATTCAAAATAAATTTGGATTGTGTGATGGTTAGGCTAATGTGTCAGCTTGGACAGGTAATGGTGCCCAGTTGTTTGGTCAAGCAAATATTAGGCTAATTGTAATACAAAGGTATTTCATGATCTTGACTCATGAATGAGTTGATTGCATATATGGCTGACTACATCTGCAATCAACAGAGGAGACTGCCGTCGGCAATGAGTGATGTCTCATCTAATCATCTGAAGGCCTAAAAAGGAGAAGTGATTTCAGCATTCAAAGAAAGAATTCCCATCTCTACTTTGGACAGCCAGTGTCTCCTGGGAAATTCATCAAGGACCTTCTTGGGAGCCCCTGGTTTGCATCCTGACCTATGGAATTTGGATTTGTGCATCTCCACAGTCACATGAGATAATTTTATAAAAAGTCATACTATTTACAGATATCTCCTGTTAGTTCTGTTTCCCTAGAGAACCCTGACTAATAACAGTTTGGTACTGGGAGTGGTTCTTGAGAAACAGAATCTTAAAATGGGTTTTTTGAATTGGTTCTGGGATTTTTGCAATTGGCTTTCTACACTAATTAGATTCCAGGGCACTAATGACTCTGTTTCCAATAATCAAGAAGCCACTGACAGTCCATGGTGTAAGTTGGCAATAGAGATACACAAAATATCACCACTGGATATGACAACTTCCATGCTTATTAGAGGCAAGGCTATAGGTGACAGTGAACACCTTGTGGAGTTAAAAGTTACAATGATGCTGTCTGGTTGTTCCTAAATATGCTGGATACAAAGACAAAAGAAAAGGATGAGCTGAAGTTTTCAAAATTTGCAAATTAAGCACCGCATGAATGATGTGAAAGTTTCAATGTGTTCCCTGAAAGCAAATCTTGTTTTGTTCAGCTGAAGACTTGAGATCTCTGAGAACAATACCCAGAATCTTATTTTGAAAGTAGCAGAGTTACAACAGAAACTAAAATCTCAAGCTTGTATGGAGTCTGCTGTTGAAGCGAGGATATTGTTTGGAAAGTAGTGGAATCCTAAGGATTGGGATGGAAAATATGGGTTGATTATGATGGCAGTGGAGACATTGAAACCCTAAATTCTGCTGAGAATATCTGGGAAACCAGATAAACCTGTAATGGTTTGCCCTGAGGAGACAGCCACCAGACCTCCCTGTCCTGCGGGGACAACTACCCAAACTCCAGGCTGCTCCAAGGAGTAAAGCGCTAGATTTTCTATCCGCCCCAAGGTTTCTTAACCTCCCCCCTGCCCTAAGGAGACAACCACTCGACCTCCAGTCTGCTTCAAGGAGTCAGCCACGGAATAGATTAATCCTGTTTCACCAGATGAAACTGCAGTGGAATGCCCTGAGATAACTGCCTTTCAAGACACAAGTAATTCTTCTTGTGACCCATTCCCACCACCTCTCTTTTTACAGACCTATAACTAGACTAAAGTCACAACAAGTCCCGAAAGGTCAAGCTCAATGTGTGATATTTGAGGAATATGCTATATTCCAAAAGAACTGCATGAGTTTTCCAATTTATATAGACAGAAATCAGGGGAATATGTATGGGAATGGATATTAAGGGTATGGAATAATGGTGGAAGGAATATAAAGTTAGATCAGGCTGAATTTATTGATATGGGCCACTAGGTAGAGATTCTGGATTCAGTGTTGTAGCTCAAGGGGTTAAAAAGGACTCTAATAGTTTGTTCAGGTGCCTGGCTGAAACATGGGCCAAAAGATTTCTGGCATTGCCTGAGGTCGAGATGTGAGAACTGTGCTGATATATTGCAAATGAGGGGATCCAAAAGCTTAGAGAGATTGGAATGTTAGAATGGGATTTACCATCCTAAGACTTGCGCATTCACCCCAGGAATGTCCAGAAGACATCCCTTTCACCAGGACTGTGAAGAATAAATTTGTGAAACTAACTCCATCTTCCCTGAAGATCTCTGTGGTTGTTCTTTTTAAAAAATAATTTTATTGACATATAAGTCACAAACCTTATAATTCACACATTTTAAGTGTACAATTCAATGTTTTTCTTTTAGACTTTTTGCTAATGTCTGCTCATTGTTTTTGCCAGTTGTTTGTTTGTTTGCTTGTTCTTTTTCTTTAGGAGGCACTGGTAACCAAACCCTGGACGTCCCATGTGGGAGGGGAGTGCTCAGCTGCTTGAGCCACATCTGCTCCCTGCTTGTTTTTTGTTTTTGTTTGATGTCTGCTCATTGTTTTTGCTCATTGTCTGCTTGTTGTCTGCTCTTTGTTATCTTTAGGAGGCACCAGGAAGTGAACCCAGGACCTCCCACCTGCCCACTTTGGACACCTCATAACTCTGAATCAACAGCCAAAGAAGGGAATTACTGTACTGGCTTGGGTGATTGATCCTGACTATCAAGGGGAAATAGGACTGCAATTATACAATGGAGGCAAATAAGAATTTGCCTGGAATACAGGAGACCCCCTTGGACATCTTTTGGTTGAACCATGCCCTGGTACTTTTATAGAGCAAAATAGAACAAGTTTATTTTAAAAGTGGCAGTTATATCAGTGTAAATAGAAAGTCTATTGTTTTTCCTACTAAAGATGATCAGGAATACACTGTAGTTGAAGAAAATTGGCCACCCTGCTTTGAATGAGACCCCATATAGTGGGGGACTATAGGGCTTCTATAAGAAAGCATCAAACAGAAAGTGTCATATGATTTGAACTTAGGTGATTTGTGGGAAAGGAAACATGGTTTTGCTCTGGATTCAATGTGCTCAAGAAATGGGGATAATTGTATCTTTGTGTATTGTGGCTGTTTGATATAGTTATAAATTCCAAAGATAGATATTGGATTATGCTTGTAAACTGGTCTGTTCCTCTGGACCTGATTAAGTTATGATTAGGGCTTTGATTGGACCATGTCAGTAGGCTGTTGAGTCCCCACCCTTTGGTGGGGACTCAGATAAAACTACATGGCAGAGCAGAGGAGTTAGTTGGAGTTTTGATGTTGGAGTTCTGATGCTGAGTTTTAATGATGGAGCCGGGGAAGTAAGCACACAGAGGAGCTTGGTCGTGAGGAAGGAGAGAAGGCCCTGGGAAAAGAGACGAGCTGTTTGCCTGACAGTTCACAGCTGGCCTTGTGGAGAAAGGCAAAGCCTAAAGAGCCTTATAGTCTACAGCTGATCTGGTGTAGGAAACAGAGGAGCTGAGCCTGGAGAGAAATGGAGACCTGGGAAGAGAGGAATCCAGGAAACCTGAACTCTTGGCAGACATCAGCAGCCATCTTGATGGCCTGGTAACTGTAAGCTTCTACCCCAAATAAATACCCTTTTATAAAAGCCAACCAATTTCTTGTATTTTGCATCAGCACCCCTTTAGCTGACTAATACAAGTATCTTAATACCTTTTTATATAGTAGGTGGTAGTAGCAAAGTAGGGTTAAGTTTTTATTGGCAAAGAAGCAACTTTTACGTCTATCAGTTAAGAAATGGGTATTTAGCCATTAGTTTGTACAATGGTTTTGATTGTCTGTGCTTAGATAGGATTATGCAGTCATCATGCTTTTTTTTTTTTTTAATTTTTCCATCATGGTCACTGTGGTGGATTGAATTGTGTACCTCATTTTAGACATGTTCCTGGTCTTGGTACACATTCTGATGGGTATGGTTCCATTGTAAATAGGATCTCTTGAAGATGTTGCTCCAGTTAAAGCTGGACCTAATTGAATCACATTGAGCTTTAATTTGGATTACTGTAGTCATTTATAAGCAGAATGAAATTCTGACAGAGAGAAAGAAAGCCATGTGGAGGAGAAGAAGCTGGAAGTCAATGAAACCAGGAAGATAAAGGAAAAGGCACCACCATGTGTATGGCCATGTGATGGAAAAGCCAAAGGCCTTGGATTGTCAGCAGCTTGCCCCATGATTCCAGTGTTCAGGGAAAAGCATCACCTTGCAGATGCCTCAATTTGGACTTCTAGTCTCAAAACTGTGGGCCAATAATTTCCCCTTGTTTATGCCAACCCATTATATAGTATTTATTTTAGCAACTGGATAACAGTCAGAAAGTGATCTTGTCTGATGTTTGTGTTCTGTAAAATTATGTCCAACGAGAGACTATCACTGCCTAGCTGTATCAGGCCACCTTTTAGCAATACCAAGTCTAAAATGTCAGTGCTGAGCCGGGTACCTATTATCAGGAGTTATTTCCATTTTCTTAGTTCCCCTTTGATCTAATGGTAGGTGAAGTGTGGATTCAGATCTTTTCTGCTGCCAAGGATTTACTCATCAGGAAATTGTTTAGGAGATTTTCTGTATTTGGAATACAGTTAGGCTTTACCAAACTTCGTGGTGCCTTTGAGAAGACAGCAGCAGTGAGGAGACTACATTGGCCAACGGTAACAAAAACACTGTTTGTCTTTGTAAT
Source organism: Cabassous unicinctus (assembly GCA_029593785.1). Taxonomy (NCBI): domain Eukaryota; kingdom Metazoa; phylum Chordata; class Mammalia; order Cingulata; family Chlamyphoridae; genus Cabassous; species Cabassous unicinctus. The sequence continues at coordinate 35,684 of JAQZBX010001113.1, read as the reverse complement.
AGGCCCTGAAGAAAGAGTCTTAAATTATCAAATCCAGGCAACAAAGGCATGTTCTAAAGTCCAGCTGTTCCTTTTCCAGAGATCCAGTAGCCTTTTTCTTTTAGCCTAGTCACAGGCTGTTTTATCTAACCTGGAGTGTTTATATATGTGCAGCAAGAAGTGTTTGCTAAAGCATAATTTCCTTCTTGGCTAGCTAAACAGAAATCAATGTCTGTATGTTTGTCTATGACAACTTTGGCTTATAAATCCAGGTTAAACTGGTTTATTGGGCTTCCAGATCAGAAGTTATGTTTTCATAAGGAGGACATGGGATCTATTGGGAATAGAATATTAGTTATCTCAATATGAGTGAATCAAATATTGATCCCTTACAGTGGGCATATTTTGTTTTTGAATGGAGTTAAACAGCTCCTGCAGAGCAGACTGGAATGTCACTAAGAGAAAATCTAATTATCATTGCAAGGATAAGTCCCATATTTCTTTCAATACCTGAAGTGATAAGTGTTGATGCAAGGAATGTAAGGGGCTAAAGGTTCATTTTTGCAACACTGAAATTTGGAGTTAATTAAGTGAGAAAAACAAGAAAGAAGTATCCAAAGAGAAGTGTAAAAATATGTATATCTTCCAAATTGCCTAAAGGAACAGTGATTAAAATTTGTTATCAGGGTTAGATAGGAGATGACAGATCTACCAATTGGTTAAATTCAGAGCAAGTACAAGAGATCACAAGTAGCCAAAACTAACAAGATAAAGGTAAGGGAGAGCATGTTGAGGAAATGTTTTTGAATTAATAGATCATGACAAAAAATAATATTATGCAAGATTAATGATACAATGTAGGGAAGAAAAAGGGTACTGAAGAATAAGAAAATGAATCTTGTTCTGTTATCGGCCCAGGAGCTGTCCAGTTCTGCACTTATAATCAGTTTCCCGAGAATTTAGGAAAAATTTCAATTTGAGTTTTCCTGATGGAATTGTGGCAGTTTGATGTAGTTATGAATTCCAAAAATAGATATTGGATTATGCTTGTAAACTGGTCTGTTCCTCTGGGTGTGACTAGGGCTTTGATTGGGCCACATCAGTAGGATGTTGTGTCCCTGCCCCTTGGTGGGTGGGGACTCAGAGACAAAACTACATGACAGAGCAGAGGAGTTAGTTGGAGTTCTGATGTTGGAGTTCTGATGCTGAGGTTTAGTGCTGGAGCCCCAGGAAGTGAACACACAGAGGAGCTAGGTCATGAAGAAAGAGTAGGCCCCGGGAAGAGAAACTAGCTGTTTGCCTGATAGTCTACAGTTGGACTTGTGGAGATAGCAGAGGAGCTGAGCCTGAAGACAAGCAAGCCCCGGGAAGAGAATAACCCAGGAAGCCTAAACCCTGGCAGATGTTAGCAACCATCTTGCTCCAACATGTGGCAATAGACTTTGGTGAGGGAAGTGACTTATGCTTTATGTACTGGTAACTGCAGACTTCTACCCCAAATAAATACCCTTTATAAAAACCAACCGATTTCTGGTATTTTACATCAGCACCCCTTTGGCTGGCTAATACAGGAATTAACATCTAGAAGTCAGGATAGAGTAGTGAATGTCTTTTTGTTTGGGAATCATGAATCAAAGGATAAATATTATGTGACATTACTCTTGTGTCAGTTATTAACAGTACCCAAAAATATACTTTCCTTTGAAGTTCAATATCACTTTTCCTTGAAATTTTTTCCAGAAGACAAATGTCCATGTTTCACATAATGCAGATATAATTTAGGTGATAATCTTGAATAGGCAATTTGAATTTGTTTGTGTAAGAGCTGGAGATATCATATGAGTCTCTGGCAGTATTTATTACAATAGCCTGTAAGTGAGTAGAATTCAGGAATGGGAGTAAAATTATTAAATGCCTGGTGGCAGCCTATTGTTATTTCAGAAGTAGATAGCTTGCAGTCCTATATGTGGTTGATTTTATTACCATTAAGGATATATAAAATATTTTGGGTCTTTTAAGCGTTAGGGTTTCTGAGAGTTTGATATTTATAAGTTTAGAATTCTGTTATATCTCTTTTTAGTTCCTTAAGTTTGTGGGCTATAAGGATAATGGATTTTTAAATTGTATGTTAACATTTTATAAAGTTTTTAAATAAGAATGGCAGTGAAGAGTGTGTTTTGCTTATTGGAGTGGTATGGTGAGAATCCTGAAGTCAGGCATACAAAACCAAGCAACTTCAACCACTCCTTCATTACACCCAAAACTTTCCAGCAAGGAAAACTCCAAACCATCCTGAGAGTACACAATTGCCAGGACATGCTAATAGCCCATTTGAAACTGTTTAAATGAGTCTTGAGAATTCAATCCCTGTCCATGTCTTATGTTTTCAGTGTTGCCAAACTGGTAGGTGGGACATTCTTTGGAAAATATCCTTAAAATTATACTACCAAGTTTGGTTCAATATCATTGCCAATTTATCTCTGCTATTGTGGTTATTTTTGAGAAGCATTGTTAAACTCCACTTTTATTATGGCTATCTCCTTAAGTAATAACAAATCATATAAAGCTTCTTTAATTCATTACGAATCTCCATAGCAGGTTCCTGTAGCCATCAGGACATGTCTGCTAGCAAAGAATTTTTAACTTATAGACTAATTCCAAACCATACCGATTATTAGTATGAATATACACTCTTATTTTTGTCAGCTGGAAGGTCTTGGTGATAGCAATTAATCCAATCAAATGAACTGATTTCATTTCTTAAAGTATCTGTTTCAAGAGTAGGCTCATGTGTAATAACATAGCTTGCTTGGCAATTTTTAGCTTTTCTTTTGAAGTATGAACCACCAACAAATGAATTCAGTAAAAGTTATCCATGAGATTTTCTCAAGGGGTTGTGCATGGCGTGGGATGTACCCAAAGAGAAATAAGCAATTATTGGCCTCTTTTTCTTTAGGTTAAAGAAAGAGTATGGCTGTTTTTATAGTGTTCAATGATGTAGGAATAGTGATGTGTGAATAGGAAAGAAACACTATTTCATAGAAGAGACAACTAATGGAGAAATTCTGACTGTTTTTTGTCAGTAGAAACAATCTATAGAGCATAGAGTACCATCAAGTTCAGTGGAGACCATCAAATGAAAACAACTGAAACTTTCCCCAGTTTTGTTGCTGCTGCTATAGCCATTAGATGTGATGGATATGTCTTGGCTCTTGGCTCTAATGAAAGATTGAAATAAACAATAGCTTTTTAATGGTCCTAAAGTAATTGGAAAATAACCCTAGTGACTGTCCAAGAATTTCATTTTAAAAAAGGAAAAAGAATTTGTGAACCCACAATTCTGGAAACAAGTCATTTTGAAGACATTTATTTACCATTCTTAATGTTTAGTAAATTTATATTTTTAACTTGAAAATTACATAATCATTGAAATGTATTAATATTATCATATGTATATTTATATTAAACTTTTGATAAAATTAAAATTTGGAGAATACCAGAGAAATCTAATGGCCCTTTCTTTTACAAGATGAATGGGGAAATCTTTGTATTACCTTATGGCCATTTAAGGAAACCCATAGATTGTTCAGTCATTAAAGATATATATAATTAATAATTTAGTGCCTAAATTGGGAAAGGCAAAATTAGGAGGTGTTGTTAGAGGAAACATAATATGGGATAAATATCTAAATACAAAAAAGCATTTTATAGACAACATTATAGCAAGACTCAACATTAAATGATAAGGATTATTGGGAGCATAACTTTTTTTAAAATGGGGAATATTTCAAAATTTATTTAAGAATTGTCAAAAGAAAGCATTAACAATATTTTCACGAAGAAAAGGAGATTTATAAATCTGGGCAGAAAATAGCCATTTTAAATAAATGAAAAGACAGCTCTAATTTACTTCTTTCCTGTGTTTTTCATTAAACAATTTACATCAAATTAATAATTTTGTTAATATATTTTTAAATATCTGTATTTAAGCATTTACAAATACATAAAAATACAAATTGGCAAATTCAAATCTTATAAGTTTATTATTAAAATATAATTAACTTAAACTTATGTTAAATTAAACTATGTATATGTCATTGATGTCACATCTTCATAAATTTTATGAACTTTCATAATAAACATGAAGAAAATTAGTTCTATTATCATTTATACATAGTCATAGTTCTCTCGAATTATCGAAACTAGTCTGGTCATCCATTTATCTTAATTATCCACTTTACTCAAAACAATTACTTTCTCTTTCTTCAAACACAAGAATGAAAGAGACCAAAAAATAAACAAAAACAGTGAGAATTATTTAGTTAATTTTTCCATGAGAACTCTCAGGTGGCAAAAATAAAAGTATAGAATGAATTAGGAAGTGTTCCTTCTCTTTAATTGCTTGGAAGAGTTTGAGCAGTTTAGGTGTCAGTTCTTCCTGGAATGTTTGGTAAAATTCTGTGACGCCATCTGGTCCTGGACTTTTCTTTGTTGGGGGATTTTTGAGTACTGATCAATCTCTTTATTAGTTATTGGCTTGTTGTGATCTTCTTTTTCTCTTTAGCCAGTGTAGGTAATTTTTGTGTTTCTAGGAATGTCCATTTCATTTAGGTTATCTAATTTGTTGTTGTACAGTTGTTCATAGTATACTCTTATAGTTATTTTTCTTTCAGTGGGGTGAGTAGTAACCCTTTTGATTTTTTTATTTTATTTTATCTATTTACATCCTTTCTTTTTTTCTTTGTCAGAATAGCTGAAGTTTTGCCAATTCTATTGTCTCTCTAATGTTTTTCTTATTTTCTATTTCATTTATCTCCATTCTATTATTTATTTCCTTAATTCTGCTCATTTTGGGTTTATATTGCTATTCTTTTTCTAATTCTTCCAGTTTTGAGGTTAGGTCTTCATTTAAAATCTTTTTTTCTTCTAAGAACTTGGAGCTATAAAATTCCCACTCAGCACTGCCTTTTCTGTATCCCACAAGTTTTGGTGTGTTATATTTTCATTTCATTTTGCCTAAATCTATTTCCTAATTTTTCTGTGATTTGCTTTTTAACCTATTGGTTGTTTAAGAATACATTTTTATTTCCACATATTTGTGAAATTTTCCATTTCTCTCTCACTTGTTGATTTCTGGCTTCATTCCATTGTGGTTAGAGAAGTAACATTTTAAGATTTACATATTGTTTAATTTATTTAGACTTGTATTGTGACCTAACATATGGTCTATCCTGAAGAATGAACCATGTACACTCAAGAAAAATGTGTATTTTGTTTTTGTTGGGTGAAATGTTCTACATATGTCTGTTAGGTATAGTTGGTTTAGAGTACCATTCAAATCATGTATTCCTTACTGCACTTTGTCTAAATATTCTATCCATTATTGAAAATTATATATTAAAGTCCCCTATTATGAATGTAGAAATAATCATATAATTTAACATTGTGGTAAAAAAACATGAAGAAAGATGGTGAGTAAAGGAAAAAGAGACACATTTTTATATTAAGATGATGCCATGGGAACTGCAATGGTATGTAAGATTGATGCTTGTGCAAACTCATGTCTCTCTAACCTGATCAAAGACCAATAGACAAATCTTCTGTTTCTCAGCAGGTAAAACGAAACAAAGTAGTTCAAAGAGGCATAACGACAATGCTAAAGAAGCAGTTCTTAGAAGCTTTCAAATGGTGAACAGAGTCCATGTTTTTCCAAAGACTCTGGTCTGTGGAGAACTTCTGAACTCCTCCACCCAAGAGCTGGCTCAAAGGTGTTGATCAAATCTATGCCTGTTTACTACCCTTTTACTTAAATAAAACAACAACATCACCCAAAACTTAAGATAAGTAAATAAATCATAGGAACAGAAGATAAAGACTAGACTAAATTGCACCAATGAACAATAGAAATAGAATCAGATAACCAAAAAGCCCCAGAGTGTTTTTATATATGGTGAGTGAAAAAAATAAAATAAACCCAACACTGAAGGATCTCAGCTCTTCAAACAATATCAGAGCTCAATTCAGCATGTTTTTCATTCAACTATGGGCCTACTGGCCTTGTTTTGGGTAGAAACACAGGAATTGAAAATGTGCATATTATTATTAGTCTTGGTCGTGGCCACTAAATCTTAGTGGAATCTTCAGTTCCCTCAAAAACCACCAGGGACATATCTGTAATAGAACAAAATTGTGTTTATTGAATCATTACAAAAAGGTATACTGCACATCATAAGGAACCCAGAGGATGTCTCGGTAAGATGAGTTATTATTGGATTTGGGCTGGTGTTACGTAATTTTCATGAACATTTAAGGAAATGGGGGATTGCCACATGCTGGATGGTGTCATGTAGTGCAAATAATTGAAAATTTTAATCAAAAAGTCGGAAGAAGAAAGTAAAGCTAAATGTGTTATTGGTAAAGGAGCAGGAATCACATGTTAGCCAGACTGGCTACTTTTTTTTTTTTTTTTTTTTTGGTTTAAGCAATGTTATTTTTTGCTACTTAGGCATAATTATGGGGTGGTCTTGTTACAGCCTTGCTCAATCCTGGTCACTGAGTTGCTTGTCTAATGTTAGTGTTCTGGATTTCTTTGAAATTTTTTATTTCAATAGTAGTAATCATGGATTATCTGTGATTATTACACCAGCTCCCAGATGTCAGAGGCTACTTTGACCTTTCTCAGGTACTGATGTTTAAAATTAATAAATTTTTACTCAACCACATGTCAAGACCTAAGCTAAGCTTAGAGAGCTGAACTGAACTGCCAGGTGTTGGAAAAGCTAATTAAGACAACAAGCCAAAATGAAATAAATGACCAAGGATTTAATTACTTACTGTGATAGTATAAGTAAGAGGTTAAGTTGGACAAAATGCCAGCTAACCTTCTGTTCCATTTTTACCCATGATACAGTACTGAACCAGGGTCAGATGGATCAGTGCAGATGTCAAGATCATCTTGCTATGGTGGCAGCCCTGGGCAAAGGCTCCTGCCATTTTATGGACCTGGCTGCTTGAGGGGAGGGGCAGAAGAGAAGGGCTAGGAGTGAAAAGAACTGAGAGTTGAATCAGAATGGAAAAGATGTATTCAAGGCTTTCTCCTCTTCACTCTAAGAAGTACATCTCAGCAGAGGTGCCTGAGGAAGGCCTGGAATTTGAGCACCCAGATAGGGATGCCTCCATATGGAGGTACTTTGGCTAGGAATGAAAAATTCATAATTACATGACCAGCCAGTAGGGCCTGAGTCCTTGACTGAAACTCCCTTCAGAGACTGCCGTGCATTGACTGTATACCATATCTGATGTGGAGAGGGCAGTTTCCCCCATGAGGCCTGCAAAGTAAAGGCTATACAGTTTCCTAAGATCAGGTATGAAAGATCATACAAAAATTTTAGGCCAGGAGCTAAACTATTCACCATCAACCACCTTTTTGAAGAATTTTGTCAGCAGTACTTAATAGCAATATTCTATGTGGAAATGTAAAAGATTGCCATTGAAGTAATGGATTGTAACTGGGAAGTAATATTCTCTTGACAGGTTTAGAAAAAGGTATAGAATTCTGGAAAACACACAGAGAATGATGTTTTATTTACAGAAATTACAGGTGAGGAAGCTTGCTTTAATTACAGCTATTTGATAGCAAATAAGTTAAAAGACACATGCCAATTAATTATAAATTTCAAAAAATTTGCTCATCACCAATGCATGCATATTCTATGTTTCCTAGTTAAATTACTTTTCATCGGGGAGTGTATAGAACAATATAATGTATTTCTTCTTTTAAAAAAATCATGATGCATATATCTAACTATTCTGACTTTACCATATACCACTACCACTATTTTGGGGATACCCATACTCTTTCTATATGAAGTGTTCTGCATATTCTGATTCTCTGAAAAATGCATGCATTTTATTCCCTTTTATTTAAAAGTTTAAACTTTTGTGCATTTGAATGTCTTTACTAAGACTTGTAAATTGGAAAACCACTACAAGTTATAAAGCTCAGCATTGCTTACAAATTTCTGAAAATGGACTTCTGTTCTTTATTACCTTGAAAATCTTTGTTTTAGTGGCATATTTCCCTGAGGAACTTTTGTTAATTGACCTTTGTAAATTTCACATTCAACAATATCTTCCTTCAAAAATTAAATCCTCTCCAAAGTAGAACTAGAAATGACCTTAAAGTTCATTTAATTCTCATATTTTCTTTCACAGATGGGTTTAATTTAGTTTTGTGAGGTCACATGGCTAGTAAATGCAATGTAAGTATCAAAATTCAGTCTTCTGATTCCCAGAACAGTTTCTTTTCTGCTAATTTCTATCCTTCAAGTCTCCGAGATTTCTGTGAATGCATATGGCCATGTGTGTTTATGTGTGTGTTTTCAGAAACTAACCCAAACCAATGTTTTCATTCAATAACACTGCTATAGCTTTCTGTAGTTTCTCTCTTTTTTTCATTCTGCAGCATCTCTCTATCCCATTTTTTCTCTATATAGCAGTTGGATAAACTATTTTAAATAAAAATTAGATCTTAGCATTCCCAGGCTCAAAACCCATCAATCATTTTCCACTGTAGTTAAGATAAAATCTGGAATCTTTAATCTTATCTTAAGGATACTGTTTCCTTCTGATTTTATTTTATATCATTGAGTTTTATTTAATTTATATTTCCTCATACACAATTTAACAAATATATATTCTTTAGTATTGGGCTTTTCTTGCTTTTATAAATTTGCTTGTCATCTTGTATGTATTCAAAAACATTGACCATAATATGGATTTATTATTAAACAAATTAATACATATTTGTTTTTATTTTCCATTTAGAAATTACTTCTTTGACAAAAACAAGAAATATATGATGGATGCTTATGAATAATACCCTATTTTGTTTTATTGTTCCTGACATCTAATGAATAAAATAATTTAATATCATGAATTTATTGTGCCCAGTGTTTTGTATCACTGCATACAGACTAATGTTAGATATTTGTATTCAGCTTCACTTCAAGTAGTATTGAGATTTTATGCAAAATCATGTGTTTTGAATGTACATAAGCCAATATTTGCATATTAGTAATTATTAGATTAATTTATTAATGAATACCCATGCCCTCCAATAGTTAGAGGCAGGTGGGGACTTTAGATTTTCTACCTATACTGGATGATGATGAAAGCAAATCTAACTACAGCCTCTCATAAAAGCACACTCTGTTTATTAGCAGGTAAGAATGAAATCCGATTTTCTTAGCTTGATGACATTATATGTGGTAACATCATCTTCCAAAAAGTTTCACATGAAGCACCTGCACCCACTTGTTAATGATAGGATTTAGCTAAATATCTAGCTGGAGTGAAGTGATGAAGAACCTTCTGCAATCAGTGGTTGGGAAGAATCATTAAGGATACACGTCTGGTCTGCAAGTCAGGGTATAGTTAAAGTACAATGGTGTTTTAAACAAGGGGAATTTAGTGTACTAACTTGGTTATACTGACATTAAAAATGGTGGAAGTGCAAAAGGAAGAGAGAGGAATACGGCAAGACATTAAAAAAAAAGGAAGAAGGGGTTATTCACAGATATAAGTAACTATAAAAGCAGCTACAAACAGCTACCACCACTGGGGCTGAAGTGAATCAAAAGGGAGGTGGTATACCAGAGCCGTGGTTGGTACTTGCTACTGCACTGCTGAGAGTGTTGCTTGGATGGCACAGGTACCGGAGAGCAGGGGTTATGCAACCAGTGTTAGGAGTAATGTAGGGACACAGCCATTTCCAGAGATGCTATCAAGCAGCAAAGAAAAAGAGATAAAAGAACATCTTTCATTCATCCACCCGTCATTTGACAGACTCCCTCTTCCAAACATAGTACTTCTCATTGGCAAAACCTAACAAAGGAGCTTGGGAAAAGGTGTTTTCAGACTGCCAGCTCCAGAGATAAAACAGAAGGGGAGATTTGGGGCTGACACATAAGTGATATATCACTGGCACACCAGAAGTATCAATCCTGATGAATAATTGTGAAGAGGTCTTTATATTTTTATGGAGATGACTCTAATTATTTACAGCCAACAGCACAAATTTGACCTGTAATAGCCTAATTTTGACCTTCATTATATGATGATATAGCTGACGTGATAGATAATATAAGTATATATCTGTATGTGTGTGTGTGGGGGGTGTTTTAGTTTGTTAAACTTTAGTTAGCAAACTAAAACAATATGTAAGCTCCTTTCATTCTAAAAAGAAAAGATTATGAGGCAAGTGTTATGGTCTCTATTGATAGATTAAGAAACTAAATTTAGTGGTTAAAATCTTGTTCAAAAATATGGTTCAAAAATGTTTAAAAGTTCATGAATTAAAATAATTAGTTGCCATGGTAATGGGTATTAGCTGCCATGGAGAGACTTATGAAATGGGCTCTCTCCTTCTTTGCTAATAGGAATTTAAATAGCTCCAAATTGTCTGCAAGGCGATTTGGATAAAATATCTCATCTAAAAACATATACAAGGCTTTTAACACAATTATTTTCTTTCTAGGTATAAATTTTAAGGAAATAAAACAAACCAACAAATATATAATTTTGACATTTTTATAACAGCTAAAAATGCAAACAGGCTCAAAGAGTGATAGATAAAAATGGTTTAAATAGTGTGCTCTTCACACAAGCTTAATCATATGATTATAACTTGTGAAAAATTTCATTTTAAAAGTTGTACCTTTCAGTAATTTAAACTGAGTCACTCTTTATTAATACAATAACCTAATTACAGAATTATATTTTACATGCAAAAATTGTATTTGGGGATTATTTGTAATAATGAAAACATTGTGGGGATAATAAACAAACTTAAAATTATTAAATTACAAGAATGTTCTATAATGCCATTATGTGAAAGGATATTTCCTGGAAAGTGATTATATTATTTTTTACTTTAAAATACAAAAGTCCATGATCCTTATTTCAAGAGCCACATTTTTTAAAAATTGTACAAATAGATGAAGATAGGAATGTTAGCATATTCATCTGTTTCTTTCACCTATACCAAATCTCCTGAAAAAATTATATACATATTTTTAACCATAGCTATGCCATGCTATCACAGGAAAATAAGAATTGTACCATCAACAGAACAATTTTTAAAGAATATTTAAAAACAACTTTAACCTACAAAAACATCTATACCTAGCTGAAGATACATTTTTCACATCCTAAACATTAAAAGCAGGAATGGGATTGGATTATTGGAGAAAACTAGGGCCTGAAAGGAGCTGCCTGGCTGGCTTCTTTCTTGGAGGTTTTGATTTTAAGAGCTGGATAGATTACGTTGCAGATGAAATTTCAGAAAACTAATGAAAAGAATGAAATTTCAAAAATCTTCCAGAGAGGATAGCAATTAACCACAAAACAAAGTTTATTCTATTTCTTGGATCAAAAGTTGATGAAAAAGAGAATTGTCTATCAAGCCATAACAGCATTTAAATAGAATGACAAAATGAAAGAATAAATTGTACATACATGAATCAATGTTTACAATCAATAGACAATCTTCCAAATAATTTGTAGGTGACATTTTTGAGTTAAATGAAAATAATGAATTCAAAAACAGCATATGGAGTTTAACAATATGATGACTAGAGAAAGAGAGAAATTGAAGGAACACCTGAAATTTTCTTTTAATAATCTACATTATTATTATTATTAAAAATCAGATTAAATCAAAATGAAATGTGGAGAGAAGGAGAAATGGGAAAATTATACCATATCAAAGTTATTGCTTTTTAAAATAACAGAATACACTGATTAATTTTACATTTTTATTAAAAAGATGTTTATATGTGTCTTAAACATTTTAGCTTGAACACTTCAGTAAGTGACATAGACTATATTATTTTCAAAATATCAAAGTAAAAATAGGTATCAAGAAGTTGATCAATATAATAAACCTGAAAAGCTATAGAAGTGTGTGTATGTGTATGTGTGTGTGTGTGAAATCACATTAGCATGTAAATTTAAAAATAAAAATGTAAGAATAATTCCAAACACAACAGTTATTACAATAAATAGAAATGAGCTAAAAATCAAATATCCTGTTAACACAGAAAGACTCTAGGATTCGGTAAGAAAAATTCTAAAATTTATGATGATTTCAAGACTTATATCCAAATCAAAATCATAAAAGAATTTGAAACTAAGAGAAGAAAATTTTAATCAAAAGAAAACAAGTGTAGCGATTTTAAAATCCAACAAATTAATCTAACAACAAAATGTAAGACACAAATGATATAAATAACTCATTATAGTGATAATCATACATCAACATTTTAATTAACAAACATAGTACGTATTTTCAAACTCACATGAACATTCACATGATGTCAATCAATCAAAAAATTCAAATTCTATAAAATGGAATTCCACATCCCTGAGAAAAAAGTAAGAATATTGTAATGAACAAAAAAGCATAGCCAAGCAAAAATCAACAGTAGCAACAAAACTATCCAAGTGGAATTTAAATGTCACACAAAAGAGGAAATAAATCTATAATGATAAATATAAATAAAGATCAAGAAGAAAACTGCTCATCCAAACATATGGTTTATAAGTAGAATAAAAAGAAAAAGATGCATGCCAAACTGGGAAAATATTTCATAGACAAAGGTTTGGTATAAATAGAATTAAAAAGTTTCTATAAAAATAGTAGAAAAAGTCAACAATGTAGAATAGTGTAGATTGCCATATACCTTCTTTCTGCATATTGAATAAATTCAATTAGAATAAGTGCATTTTTTAAAAAAGTGTGTAATTCCATAGTAAAAACAAAATAGCTGAATTTTCTAAGGAAAAAAACAGGAAAACATACCTAGGCAAGAAAACTAATTTTTACAATTTTTAATATACAATAAAGATATTATATTCTCAATTTCAAATATTTAAGGAATTGAATGAATTGAAAAATTCCACTCACATTTCATTCTGTTACTTATTAAGTGCCAAGAAATGCTGGAAATTAACTTCATTCAAAATGTACTAAAAGCAATAAATATATCTCAATATTACGAGTGAGAATTCTAAACCTCTATGATTTTATTGCAGAGGAAAAAGGTCATTATATACTTAAATGAAGCATATTTGATTATCAGGTATTGTTTGTCATTTAGTGAAATACAGGTTTTTAAAACCATTTCACAGATAATATTACATAAGCCATAAGTCTATAATTCTTTGCTTCTTAATTTGCTGATGCCTTGATATATATAATTTATTTTTATTAAATAAATTTCTGATTTATTCTAAATGTGATTATTCTTTTTCTGAATCTTTAAAGCTATTTCCTAAGATTTTTAAATAATTAATTTTATTTCTTATTATCGCCAACATTTTTACTTAATTTACTAATGCCTGTCCATGACACTTATTAATGAAATATCTAGTAATTTAAATGGGAAATCTTACTGCTTTTTTATTTTATTGGGTGTCAGATTGTTCATATAGTCATCACAGATTTTAAGAAATTTGAATGCTTTTCAAATCTAAATGGAAATACTAATGAGTTAAAATAAAAACAAAGACTTCAAACTTAACAAACAATAAGAAAATCATTTTGGAAACTCTTCCTCTGAGAATGTTCTTTCTTAAAATTGCATGAGGAATTCTGAATAATTTTATACAGTGATTAATAACAACTTCAAATACCATTAAAAATATCTATTTCAATATTTCAGTAGACTGATTTTTAAAGGAAATGTGTTCATGCCATTAAGGCATAATTTATTAAATAATAGATTTTGCAGTATATTTCAGTTTGTGGTGTCATTAATATATGCTTTAGTTTCAAAGTTTAGATAATGCTAATATTTGAAAATGAATTTTTTTAAAGTTAGAGTTAACACAATAAAAAACATTGCACATGTTACAAACATTTCCCAATCTTTCAGGTCTTAAAGTTTCTGTTAATGAGGAGCTTGGCTTTAAGTGCCAAAGTAAATGATGGTCAGAAATTGCTATCTGTGAAGAGATAAATGTTATTTATTAAAATAAAAACAGAGGCATTGTAAATGTGATGATGCTAATTTCTTTAAGAATAGCTTAATTTAATATGAAATATGCTATATAATAACAGTCATTTTATGTATATAGCAGAAAATAAGTGAAAGTATATATATTTATATATGAATGTATATCATTCTATTATATGTAATCAAGTTAGATTGACCTATTATTCTATAAAATGGAGTTTGTTCTTCACAACTTCTGAATCTGACTAAAATTCTTTACTTCACAATTTTAATTTCCAAATATATGCAAGCTTTCCATTTAAAAAATTTAAAATACATTGTATGCAGAAATGGCTGAAAAGGAAATTATAACTCACCAGAAGATTTAGAAAATAAGAAAGAGAAAGGGAAAATGTTATGAAGTTTTTCACCATGAGGTTTTTTTCTCCCACTTATACAAAGATAGGGCAATTTACTCTTGTACAAGTAGATCTTTACTTTTAATGGTGCCCTTCCCTAAATGTCATCTTGATTCTAAACTTTCCATAGCACATGTCTTCCTCTTTTATTAGAAGTGATTATCATGGTTGAAGTTCTGATGGAAAAACAAAAACAAATGAAAAACACCTTTTTTTTTTCCTTTCATAAAGCAATTCTGTTACAGGCATGCCAAATGCTCCCTTGTGTTGGAAACAAAAGAAATCAACACAGAACCTAAACTTCTAGGATCTTATTAATCAAATTGGCACTGTCTGTTTTAGTCAGGGTTCTCCAGAGAAATGAAATAGAATCAACAGAGAGAGAGAGAGACAGAATTATTATAATAATTGGCTCATGCAAATATGGGGGGCTGGCAAATCTGAATTCTGTAGGGCAGGCCACAAGCTGCAAACTCCAATAAAGGTGTTGCTGAAGTCCTAAGTTCCAATTCCCCCAGAATAAGCTGGCTGGGTGGAAATTATGACAAAAGCCAATGCTGAAGTTGAGTCCAAATTCCTCTAATAACCTCTGAAATTCTCAGTTCTGGATTTTGAGATCTCCAACGGGTTAGATAAGGATATTCTCCACATTGCTTAGGGCTATCTCCTTTGTTGATTGTAGACACAACAAAGTGATTATAAATGAAAGCCCTTCACAGTAACAACAGGCCAGTGCTTAACCAAACAACTGCATGTCAAAACATAGCCAAATTGATACATGAAATTAACTGTCACAGTCCTCCCCTTATCAAACTTGGCACTGCTTAAAGCATTGTTACTCTCCAAATAAAGATGACACCATAGTCATATTTTCACCTAACACAATATAATCTGTCCTGCATACAACCTAAAAGGATGCAAGTCCTTGGATGATGATATTCATTCTTGTCCTTGAGATTCTGCAACTTAAATACTGTATTTGGCTATTATATGGGCTTCATCTTCAAGGAAGGTTTGGGTCACAGAAGGGTTACAGAGGGGGCAGGAGAGGATCATTGGTGGGGCATGTCTGGGATAGGGGTTTCATGGGAGGAAGTTCACCTGAATATACATGAAAGATATATAAAATTGTTCAAATGATCAAGGGGTGGGGCATGCTCACAGTGGGTAGACAATCACTCAATAAATGAGGGAATACTGAATTTCCAGCCTGGAGAGCTCTGCCACATTCTCCAAGGGAGCAGAAACAGTCCCCCGAGTGCAGGAGCAGTGTCTGGCAAAGGAGGAGGGTCCACTGATGGGTTCTTGTTATGGATGACTAGCTTTACGAGTCTTTGCTCTTGTAGTTGAAACTTAGCCTAATGTTAAGGAGTGCCTAAGGGTTGCCATCTGATAGCCTCCTTGTTGCTCAAATGTGGCCTCTTTTCTAAGCCAAACTCAGCATATGAATGCATTACCTTCCCTGCAACAACGTGGGACATGACCCCTGGGGATGAGCCTCCCTGGCAATGAGGGATTAATACCAAGTGCCAACTGGCAATATGACTGAAAAAAGACCTTGAAAAAAAGGGGGAAAAGGTAAAGACAAATGAGTTCATGTGGCTAAGAGACTTCAAAGAGAGTCGGGAGGTCATCCCAGTGGTAACGCTTACTCACACCTCAGTAGGAGCTCATAGAACACCAAAGTGGATATCATCCCACACAGAGGGGCTCCTGAGGCCTCTGGAGACACCCAGGTCCTATATAAAGGGAGATAGCTCCAGAGATTGATGCCTTATCAGTGGGCTCTACTTTGGAATCTATGTTCCTGAGAGTGACAGAGATGGACTCAAATAAGTCCTCCCTGCACATGTTCCATCAGTCACTTCTATTCAAACCTATATGTGATGCTAGAGTTTGTAGGTGTACTTCCAGAGACTGGAGCCCCTGGTCTGCTCATGTGCCAGCTGTGCCTGGAATCTCGGTGGAGCTGCAACTCCTACTCTACAGCTCAATGGACTCACCCAAGTCACCTGGTGAGGAGACAATGATGGACAACGGCCATCCCAAAGAATGGAGAAAGCCTGCAGCCGCAGGCAGAATAATCCCATCCATTGTATCCATGGGATATGGGCCCCCTCTCACTTGGAGGTGGAGTGGACATAACCATCCCAAACTCCTCAAGATTGAGGGAAGAGCTATGGACTAGTGTGGACTTAATGGTGTTCTGTTGTAGACATAATGTGATTCAAGCAATGGAAGAACTGACCTCAAATAGCTGGCTGATCATCTCTGGGAATGATGCTATTTCAGAGGAAGAGTGTTGGTCTCTACTGCTGGCATATTGCACACTCAGCAATATAACCAGGTGATCTTAATGTGTGGATGTCTATGTTTCTGGGCCCATTTGGCAATGATAAGAGTGGCTGGACATAGAAGTTGGGCAACCACAGAAGGGGTCAGCTTCTTCACTTGATTATTAAAATCCTCATTTGCTGAGTTCACCCTCTTCTGAGAATTCACATGGGACACAAATATCTTCATGCTCTTTGCCCATTCAGAAAGGTCTATCTATGTAACTATCTCACAGATATCCTTGTAACCAATTTTCCAATCATTTTCCTTCCAATTCCCTGACCATCCAAGCCAAACTGTTGCCCATATTCCATGCATTGGTATACAAATGGGCCTCTGCCCATTTCTGTTTCCAAGCAAACTGAAAACTCAGGTGGACTGGTTGAAGTTCTTCCCACTGGAGGATTTACCTTTAATGCTCTCCTTCAGGGGTATCCTAAAAGGTGCTGTAGTGATGGAGCTGCCCAATTTGGGTGGTACCCTCAATAAATTAGTCCTGAGATTTCTCTTCCTCAGTTAACTGATAGACAAGAATTCCCCAATAGATATAAGTGTGGGGTAGAACAGGAAAGGTAGCAGGAGTGGAGGCCATGGGCATTTGGGTCACTTCCTCTTCTAACTTAATAGCACCTTAAGCCTGATCTTGTATATACAACTTCTATTGATGATGGATTGCTGCTGTACTTACCCAGTCTTATGGCTTTGTGGATCAGATAACACCCAGTTAGTGATGGGCACCTCAGATGACATGGTAACTTGGTTGACTATGCTTAAGAATTCAGTCTCTGTTATGGTCCAGTAGCAGACCAAAAGCTGTTTCTCAAGAGAAGAGTAGTTATCTGCAGAGAATGCTGGCACTTTGCTATAGAATTCTAAGTGTCGGCAATGTGATTCTCTTAGAGGAGCCTGCCAAAACCTCCAAAAAGCATCTCTTATTTGCTGCTGACATTTCAAGCACCATTAGATTTACTGATATATGATAATCTGACCCAAGTGGCAGCAAATCTTTTATGGGAGTCTGGACCTGTAGGAGACCCTTCTCTTGTTTTCATTAAAAACCACCAACATTTTGGTTTACTTTGTAAATTGGTGAAAGTAGTGCAACCAAATAAGGAATATGATGCCTTCAAAATCATTCAATGAGGCTCTGAATAGACATTGTGCCTATTTTTGGATTGTGTGAGGGACCAGATACAGTAGCTTATCCTCACCTTAGGAAAGATATATTCACATGCCTGACATCTTGGAATACCTAGAAATTTCACTGAGGTGGAAGTCTCCTGAATTTTTGTTGCGTTTATTTACCACCCTCTGACATGCAAATGTCTTACCAATAAGTCTAAAGCATTTGCTACTTCTACACTTGATCTTAGTAAAAAGACCAAGAAGCAGCATTGCTACTTCTTTCTCACTAAGTCCAATCAACAAAATGCCATCAATGTAATGGGCTAGTAGGATGTCTTGTTGGAAGGAAAGGTGACCAGATTCCCTGCAGAATAAAGTATGATATAGATCTGGAGATTTGATATACCTTTGAGTTTCAGTAGTGAAGATGTATTGCTGGCCTTGCCATCGGAAAAGAACTCTTGTGATCCTTACTAACAGAATTTAGAAAAAAACATTTGCCAGATCAATAGCTATATGTGAGATAGCAAGGGATGTGTTATTGTTCTTAGGAAATAATACAACATCTGAAACAGCAGCTGCAATTGGAGTCACCTGGTTAAGTTTACAATAATCCCCTGTCATCCTCCAAAGTCCATTTGTTTTCTTCACAGTCCACATAGAAGAGTTGAATGGAGATCTGATGGAAATCCTCCCACTCCTTGATGGTGTGACTAATCTCTGCCATTCCTCCAGGAATGCAATATTGCTTTTGTTATACTATTTTGCTAGGTAAAGGCAATTCTACTGACTTCCACTTGGTCTTTCCTACCATAATAATCTTTACTCCAATGGTCAGAGAACCAATGTGAGAATTTTGCCATTTTCTATGTCTATTCCAAATATGCATTCCAGAACTGGAGAAATAACCACAGAATAGGTTCAGAGACCAACTGGACCCACTGTAAATATACCTGAATTAAAACTCCATTGATCAGCTAACCTTCATAAGTCGTTATTTTGACTGGTGGAACACAGTGACATTTTGGGTGTCCTGGAATTTATGTCAGTTCAGAACCAATGCCCAGTAATCCCCAAAAGGTCTAATTATTTCCTTTTCCCAAGGGCATATTCACCCTCATATAAAGCCATCATTCCATTTGAGGTAGGCTGGGAGGAAGGATAACATTTTAAATTTTGCAACCTGTCAGAGATCCTCCCCTGCTTTCCTTCATTCAAGTCCCAGATTTAAACTCTATTAAATTTGGGAATTGATTGAGGGCCATCACTGTTTCTGTGATTCAAGTGAAACTTTTTTTTCACTTAGAACTCTTCTACTTACACAGATAAAATTAGAATTTAATAGACTGTCAATCTATTTAATTTCTAGACAGCCAATTTCCATGGTCAAGTAGCCAATATCAAACATCTCTGCAAGTCAGACTATTGTGATTACTGATTTATTTTGCTGTCCTTTGTGGTAACAATGTTCACTAGTCTTTGGTGATAAAGTGCTGCCTCTTGGCTCCGGCCAGCACAGGATCCAACCATCCCCATTGTCTTCAAGAATCCAGCAGTTTTCACAGAGGAATTTTAGCTATGGTGAAGACAGCCACAGAGCTGTTCTGGGATTCTGAGGCTTCTCTCACAAACTCATTCTTTGCAGTCATGGTGAAAGGTGTGTCTACTGGACACTCCCAAGATGGGTGGGCAGGCCTTAAATGACAAATCCACTAAAACATTCCGATCTTCCTAAGCCTTTGGATACCTTCTACTTTTTACTGAGGTAGTTCTTGCATTTCAACTTCATTTAGCATAGGCCACCATTTTGTCTGGGTTTCATTCAACCAAACAATTATAGCCCCTTCTAACTCCTTGAGCTACAACACTGAACCCAGAATCTTTGCTTAGAGGGCCCATGTAACAGTTTGATATTGTTTATGAATTCAAAAATAGACATAAATCATGTTTGTGGACTGGTCGTTTCCTCTGACGTGATAACCTTTTGACTGTATTAGATTCAGTTGTCGTTAGATTAGTGTATTAGATTCACTGTCATTATGCTGAGCAAAAAAGCCAGCTGCAAAAAAAGTACAATTGTATTACTTCATTATATGAAGTTCTGGAAAAGAAAAAATTATCTATTATTAAAAAAACATTAGGAAAGTGCAAGGGGGTAACCAAATTGGCCAAGAAATACTCTCACACATACTCTCACACACATGTTCTAAGAGGATGATTGCATCCATTTTCCATTAGTCTAATTTCTTTCAAATTGTACACTGAAGATTCCTGTTTCTCAATGTAGGCAAATTTATTGCAAAAATAGAACTTCAAGCAACATGAGATAATAATACCTATTTTTAGATTGTTATGAAAATTAAATTCTTTATTACATATAAAACATTTGGTAGAGTGAACAAAACCTAGAAAACATGAAGAATTTTAGTGGATGAGGAAAGAATAGTTTATTCACAGTTTCAAACTTTTGACTTAAACTTAGAATTAAATGAAAAAATGTTATATTCCTTGAAGGACAAACAAGTCAGCAAAAAACTTAACAAAGGAAAAATATCTAAAAATTCAAGTCAAATATATAAATAGCATAATTCTCTTAGGCTATCTCTATTCCCTGTTCCTTTTTTGTAGTCCATTTCCTAATCAAGGCTAGTTATACTAAGAATGATAAATATATTATCAATGCTTCATATCCCAAAATAAGGGAACTTAATTGTTTTACAATAAAGTATTCAGATGAATCCCAGTTTTATAATTTCTTTTACAAATCATAACACTTTAATTCTGAAGGTTCTTTTTATATAATTGATGTCATACACAATGTTTTTAAAATCAGAACACATTTACATATCTCAATTTCAGAATGGCATTGTTTAGCCCGTTTCATATCTACAATTTTCAATAAATACTATATATAGACGTACCAATATCCTATAATAAGGACACATATTAAAGGAATAGTGGTATGTTAATAGTCTTAGATTTTTACCTTAATTTACATGGAAACTGCACTATAAAAGAAAGTCTAGCTGCAAATTATAAAGTTGAAACAATATATTAAATATTTTTTTGACCAAAATAAACAAAATTGCTTTTTGTTTATAGAAGATGTTTAACTCTATTAAACTGTGTCTTATACAATACTAACTCAGTGTCTTGAAAACAAATTTTATTTTTAACTTTACAAATTGCTAACTTCTTATAAGATAGTGGAAAAAATTTCCCTTCATTGTTTTTCCATATCATCTTTTATGTACAAACTCCTGAAAAGGCTATTGGGAAGTGACTATGCCTATCAAAAAGCTTTCACAAAGTACTCTACACACTTGCATTGTTGGAGAAATCAGAAGTATTGCTCTTGCATGAAATAGCATACTTTATTGCCACTTCTAATAAAAATATTGAAATGGAATGGAAAAGGCTTAAAGAAAAGTGATCTAATTCACATAAAACTATCGGGCACATAAAACAACAAAATCCTCTAGATTTGACACAGTGTTTTTAAGTTCATTAGTACCATTCAAACAAATTCAATATCTAGCAGATTCTAAGTAAAGAAAAACAAATACTTTTATCAATAATAATTAGCCATTTACAGTCTCAAGACAGAGTCACATCAAAAGGTGGAAAATGAATTTTCAGCAGATTGTGAACATCCACTCAATAGTAAATAAAAAATTAGCTAAATAAATGGCAGATATTCTATTTTAAAGTCTCAATTAAATATAATTTTTCAAAGATTTTTTATTTCTTTCAACAAAACTTTAAAAAATAAAAAGTAAAATAATCAATGTTCTAAGAATTATCAAGACTAAGAGTAAATAATCAAGGCACTTTATCTCCATTAAGTCCACCAAAGCACACTTATATATTTGCCAAAGTAATTTTTCCTTTTAATGCAGTGAGAAGTACATTACAGAAAACAGTTAAGTAGCTCAAGAGAAAAGTTTGAGAAGTCTAAACACTAGTCTACATGATTACCAATATTTCTTCAATTGACGCCTCAGACCTGGCTTACTATCTGTTTTTCTTCTCTAGCTGTATCATTTGTCCTCTACATGTCACTGTTGTTATGGGGCTATTGGATAGACTACAGGAGACTAATCTCTTCAAATAATCGTTTGCAGGTAACAGCTGCTCTAACAATCCAAACAGCTGTGAAAAGCATGAACGATTGTCATCAAGCTGGTGTAATGAGAGTTTATAGCAACGTTCTAGAGAGTTACCAGCTGTGTCTTTTGGTGTCACAAGCTTCTCAAGTTTTCTAATATCTCTTACAATTTTCACCAACAATTTTCTTATCATTTGATCTCATTTAGAAGATGCTCTTTACTATGAATTCCTTGGAATTATGTGTATATTTTTAATTTTTTTACTGTCTGAAAATTGCAAAGCAGCAGAATATTCTATATTTTTCTAGTGCTCCTCCCTTCTCAAAGAAAAAATTTTAAATATTATATTCAATAAGATATTTAAAAATGCAAAGTACTGAATAAGAGTTTATCACATAACTTACACACAGAATAATTTTAGTCCGATATACATTTCTTAATCTCACATATTAAAAAGGCAAAATTAGACAGGAGAAGCTTATGGTACATCTCCCTATTCCTCATTTACTTTTCCCTCAATTTAAGTATTGGCAGGTTTCGGGTCTCTTATGCACATATCCACATGTCTACTTTACCCACTTTCATTGAACTTACAATATTTTGGACTCCATTTCACTAAGTTTCTTTAAATCCAGTACTCTGATTTTCTAATTTCCATTCAAAGTCAATAGAAACTAAAAAACCAATCAAACAAAATCAGTAGAAACATGGCATCATTATTATCATCTTGCATTCATTTATTGTTGCCTGAGTCACAATAATAGGTCCTGCATTAGTCAAGCATTTAGATTCTGCTTTGCATTGCATTAGTAGTCAGCATAAATGAGTGTAGTATAGCAGCAGTTTGTAAGGTGAGAGGAATAAGTAGAGCATCACACTGTGGTTCAATTACAGTCTCTCTGGGGCCCTTGTAGTTGTCACATGTAGAGCACATTAGAGTAATAAAACTTAATAGCATATGGTACAGATCATTTTTCAGTAGAGAAGGACACTGTTTTCTGCAGCAAAAGATGTAAAACAGCATTATGATTACCCAAAGATATATGAGAACCCGGTAGCTGTTTGGCTGTCACATTTTGATATTCCAGGAAAACTCATTTTCAGTTCCTGATATTGAATGCCATATTCTGTTAAGTTTTGGAGTATTAATGAAGGGGAAAACATTGAAAATATGGGGAGTGAAATGAAGATGGTGAGATGGTGAGAGAGGAGCTGATGAACAGTATAGCCACAGGACTACAAAAATATGTCCTAAGGAAAAAGTGTTGGAGTAGAGAGGAATATAAACTTATAAGGGTAAAAAGACTCCACACATGAACTTCATCTACAAAACTTCCTCTCTGTTGACCTGCAAAAATGTTTATTTTATGGTTTTATGATTTTATAAAATATTAATTGAGCATCTCTTTTTTAACAAGAAGATATTTAGGCATAATGATTTTACAGTCTTTCACTCAGTAACTAAGTTTCTATAAAAACCAGGAAGAACTCATAACATTCGTAGCTCGCATATATTAGGTGAGAAATATAGATATCAGCTTATTAAGCTGATATCTAAGTGCAATGGGGAAGAAACCTAAATTGTCAGTGTTTACAAACAATCAGAATGTTTCTTTACAAGAAGGGAAAATATACTAAGCTGAATCAAATTAAAATGATTTTCACTTGAAATGATTTGGAGGGCGTATTAGTTAGCCAAAGGGGTGCTGATGCAAAGTACCAGAAATTTGTTGGCTTTTATGAAAGGTATTTATTTGGGATAAAAGCTAACAGTTACAAGGCCCTAAAGAGTCCAACTCAGGGTTGGTTACTCACCAAAGACAGTTGCCTCGTGTTGAAGCAAGATGGTTGCCTATATCTGTGAGGGTTCAGCTTTCCTCTCTCTCAGCTCCAGACTGGCATAGGCTTATCTCTCTTCCCAGGGCTGCAGGATCAAAGTTCCATCCCCTTCCATGTCATGACAAAGTTCTCTCTTTCCATGTATTTTCTTCTTTGCTTTTGTGTGTGTCCATTTACATAGCCCACTAAGGGGGTGGGTATTCAACCCTGAGTTACACCCTACTGACATGATCGATTCAAAGCCCTAGTCTTAACATAATTTAATCAAAGACATCTCAGCTGAATCTAATACAACCAAAGGTGGTCACACCCAGAGGAACAGAACAGTTTACAAACTCTCTTTTTGGAATTCATAAACAATCTCAAACTGCCACAAGGAGTATGTCCTATTTAATGATTCAAGGTACAGTTAAATTATTTTTGTTGTTTCAATTTATTTGTTAGATGCATTAAAGTCACTGCAATATCAGTAAAAATAGTAAAATTAATGAATTATTTGCCTTATTGAATATCTATCATAAAAGGTATCTTTAGCTTTTTATCAGAAGTATCATCATTTCCAGTTTACACGGAAAGGCTATACTTTCATTAGCCAGTTATCACAGGACAGTCTTCATAAGCATGCTTTTATAAGCCACTTTTTATTTTCAAAAGGAATAAAAAAGTAATTCAAAGATAGCTCCTATCCCAGGCATTTGTCATTACATCTTTCCAGCTATTATATCATTATGCTGCATCAATCACCAGAGAACAATACTCTACATGTTAAGTTGAGTGGTGCACTGAAACGACTGTTCTAATCTCCACTAAAATTTTAAAAGACACCAGCTATGTTTGACCGGGAAAGTTGCCACTGATTCATTTATAGATTTTTTTTCTCCCAGGTTCAGTAAAGCTGCAGCCATTTCTTCCATGACTATCATATATTATAAAAGAACACTGCTTCAAATAATTCAATTTCCAGTAGAAGGAGCTGGAAATAAAATTACTTGAATGGGGTATGGTTTAGTCAGTTAAGAGAAAAATTATCTTTCAACATTAAAAAATAAAATATTCTTTTTATTTAAGTTAAAGTAATAAAATGATGCTTTGTATTGTGAAATTTTATATTCATTTAGATGCCAAAATGTTGTATGTCTTCAACATGGAATTAGAGTTCCAATGACAAAAGGTACATTCAGAATTAGACAAAACCTATGATGTTTCTGTAGTCATAATCCACAAAGTAAAGATAATACACTCATCTTTTCATCTATATTTTGAATGTGCTATAATTCATTCCACAATTACTTATTAAAGATCTTCATATGGATAGTCTTTCCTAGGCATTGCAGATTTTTCATATTTTTTAATTCCCCTTAGGACTTGATTTCCATGTGTTAAAACCAATTCAGAGTTAGGCCATTGCAGAAATAATTACTTGAGTTGGGAATTAGCATGGTACAGTAAGGGAGGAAATAAGGACTAATGTCTTTCTGAAGGGAAGAATTGTGCTAGAAAACAGAAGGGAATATGGTTGGAAAAGATTGTAGCATACAATAATAGGATACAGACTTTGGACTTACATAAAACAGATCAATCCATTATCTCTTATGTGATGAGCAAATAACTTGAAAGACAGCATACGCATTTTATTGGATATATAATTAAAAACTTTTCAATGTCCAATTTTATTACATACAAAATAGTGAAGCTATATGTGGAGAGAAGCAATACGATGGTTAATTTCATTTGTCAACTTGGCTAGTTTATGATGCCCAATTGTTTGTCCAAGCACTGGCCTGCTTATTATTGTGAGGGTATTTTGAAGATGGGATTTCCATTCATAATCAGTTTATTGATCATATCTATGATTGGAAAAAGGAGATTGCACTCAGCAATATGAGGAGTCTCCTCAATCAGTTGGAATTCCTAAAAGCCAGAACTGAGACTTTCAGAAGTCAGAATAATTTCTTTCTCAGTTTCAGCATTCGTTCTTGCTGGAGTTTCCATCCAACCAGCTCCCCATGGAGAATTTTGAATGAGGGTGCTAGCACCACTTTTATCAGAGGTTCTGGCTTGTGGCCTACCTTACATAATTCAGACTAGCTGGCTCTCATGGTTACATGAGCCAATTATTTGTAATAAATTCCAAATAATAAATATCAGGAAATTATGTACTGTTGATCTGTTTCTCTGGAAAATCCTGAGGAATACAGATTTGGGTACCAGGCTCTCGAGAAACAGAATCTTGAGGATGAGATTTCTGAATTGGTTCTGGGGTTTTGGGAATTGGCTCTTTAATCTTATGAGATTTAAAGACACTAATGACTCTATTTCCAGCGATAAATAGGGCACAGATAGTCCTTGGCATGATTTGGCAATACAGATACACAAAATATCACCATTGGATACTCTTATTCAAAAGTCTGTAAGATGCAAGGTTCTGGTTGACTGAGTATTTGATACCTTAGAATACTCTAACAAACTAACAAGTATAATGATGTTAGCTTGTTGCTCATAAAGACACTGGAAAAAAGTTGCCAAAGAAAATGACAAGCTCAGGGTTTCAAGTTCCCACTCAAGCACTGCATGAAAGACATAAAAGTTTCTATTTCTGCTCTAAAAGAAACTCATCTCTTGTAACTTCATAGCTGAGATTTCTAAATGCAGAGTATCAAGGTGTGTGTAGCTGAATTACAATGGAAATTAAATTCCCAATCTTTCAGGATGTCTGCTGTCAAAGTGAGAGCATTCATTGTAAAGGAATAGATCCTGAAAATTGGAAAGGGTATTTATGGGGAGATCACGATGAGAGTAGGAACAATGAACCCCTAAATTCTGCTGAACCGTTTTTGCTGTATCAATCAATCTATAACTGTCTCCCCTGAGGGATTAGCCCTTCCATTGCTGTATGAGAAGATTGACTCTGTTGTGCCAGACAAACTTAGAATGGAACTCCCTGAAGCAGTTTGCTTGCAAGACATAGCTAACTCCTCTGATAACCTGACCCACCACCTCTCTTTGCTTCCAGACCTATAACTAGACTGAATTCTCAAAAATCCCCTAAATATGAGGTACAAAGTGCAACCCAAGAAGAGATGTGGTACACTTGAAGGAATTGTATGATTTTTCCAGTTTATATGGATAGAAATCAGGGAACTATGTGGGGGAATGGATATTAAGTGGGTGAGATAATGGTGAAAGGAATATTAAGTTGGATCTGTCTGAACTTGTATATATGGGCTGTATTAGTCAGCCAAAGGCATGCTGATGCAAAGTACCAGAAGTCTGTTGGCTGTTTTAAGGGTATTTATTTGAGGTAGAAGCCTACAATCACAAGACTATAAAAGAGTAATTTATTTCCCTCACCAAATTCTGTTGCCATGTATTGGAGCAAGATGGCTGCCAGTCTCTGTGAGTGCTCAGCCTTCCTCTCCCTTCTAAGGCTCCATTGTTCTAGCTTCTTCCAATCTCAGCAGTAGGCTGGAGGGCTCATCTCTCTCCCCAAAGTTCATTTCTTCCCAGGCTCAGCTGCAGCTGGAGGATATCAAGTTCATCTCTCTTCCCAGGGCCTCTGTTGTGTCTAAGGAGCTGTCTCTCTTCCTCATGTTCTCCTTTGTGTGTTTAATTTCATGTGAGTGTCTGTTTTATCCCCAAGGGGGCTGGGACTCGATGCTCAGTTGCACTATAATGATATGTTGTGAATTAGTAATTTAAAAAAATTTTTAAATTGTTTATGCATTTTCTATTTGATGGATGTTTGGGTTGCTTCCAGTTATGAACTGTTATGAACAATTTGAATATTTTTGTATATAGAGTACATGCATTTATTTTTCTGGAATAAACACCTAGAAGTAGAATTGTTAACTAGACAATTTACAAAGACAGAAGTATGCTTAACTTTAAAAGAAACTACCAAGATTTTTTTCTAAAGTGATTGAATAATTTTATATTTCAATAAATAATGTTTAAGTGTTCTGGTTCCTCTACATCTTTGACAACAGTTTCAAGGTATTGGCAGAATTTTTAATATAACCATTCCATAATAGCATAATGGTATTCCATTGTGTTTTTAATTTGCATTTCCATGATGACCGGGTTAAGGAGCACTCTTTCATGTGGTTATTGAACTTTTACGTACCTTCCTTAAGTGAAGTAACTTTAATTTCCTTGCTTGTGTGTATGTGTATATCCTTTCATGGTTGATTAATAGGACTTTCTTTGATATATTTTGCATAATAGCCTACAGATCATAGTTTGCAAATAATTTATCTCCATATTCTTATTGCTTATTTCACTAGCAGAAGTTTTAATATTTTTTATTTAATATATTTTTATTATACAGGTTGTGTACTTACAAAACAATCATGAACATATATGAATTTCCCATATAACAGCCCTCCACCAACACACTACATTGTTGTGTAACATTTGTTACAGAAAATGAGACATCATCAGACAATTACCACTAACTTTGGTCTATAACATATTTTTGGTATATTTTCCCCCTGTACCCCCTATTATTAATACAGTACATCTTTGGCATTGATGCAAGAATATTACAGTATTGCTGCCAACTACAGTCCATAAGTTATATTAATTGCATTTTCCCCATGCTTCTCCATATTTTTACAACCCTGCAATAGTGATGTATATTTGTTCTAGTTCATAGAAGAACATTCTTGTATTTGTACTATTAACCCACAATTCTCATCCATCTCTGGGTTCACTATACTATTCAGTCCCTAGATTATTCTCTAGCTTTCTTTCAATTGACATTTCTATCCCTAGACTACCCTTTTTAGCCACAATCCCATTTATATACCAGCTGTGTTAGTTCTACTCACCATAATGTGTTACCATTAACTGTACCCATTTCCACATGTTTACAGTCAAATTAATTAAAATTTTAACATACATTAAGCATCAGTACACCTTCTCAGCCCTACTCTTATCTCTTAATAACCTTTATTCTAGGTTTTAACTCCATGCATTTATTCTTCATATTTAGTTCATATTAATGAGACGATGCAATATTTGTCCTTTTGTGTCTGCCTTACTTCAATTAGTATAATGTCTTCAAAGTTCATCCATGTTATCATATGTGTCCCATTTCATTTCTTCTTACAGCAGCATAGTATTTCATCGTATGTATATACCACATTTTTTTTATCCATTCATTGGTTGATGGACACTTAGGTTTTTTCCATCTTTTGGCAGTTGTGAATAAAGTCTCTGTGAGCATCAGTGTGCAAATGTCTGTTCCCATCACAGTTTTCAGTTCTTCAGTATATATTCCTAGTAGGGTAATTGCTGGAGCCTATGGCAGTTCTATATTTAGCTTCCTGGAGAACCGCCAAACTGTCTTCCACAGAGGCTGCACCATTTTACATTCCCACCAACAGTGAAGGAGTGTTCCTATTTCTCCACATCCTCTCCAACACTTATTATTTTCTTTTTTAAATAACAGCCATTCTGTGCAGTGTGAGATTCTATCTCATTATTGTTTTGACTTGCATTTCCCTATTAGCTAGTGAAATTAAACAATTTTTCTTGTGCTTTCTGGCCATTTGTATTTCCCCTTCAGAGAAATCTCTATTTAAATCTTTTGCCCATTTTGTAGGATTGCTTTCTCTTTTTTTGTTGAGTTTTATATCTATTTATATAGAATGGAAATCAAACCCATATCAGATATGTGGTTTCCAAATATTTTGTCCCATTTAGTGTACTGCCTTTTCACCTTCTTGGTGAAGTACTTTGAATCACAAAACTGTTTAAGTTTAAGGAGGTTCCATTTATCCATGTTTTCTTTCATCACTCTTGGTTTTGGTGTAAGGTTTAAGAATCCACCACCTACCACCAGATCTTGGAGATATTTCCCTACGTTTTCTGTTAGGAGCTTTAGGATTGTAGATTTTATAATTAGGTATTTGATCCATTTTTAATTAATCTTTGTATAAAGTGTGAGATAGGGGTCCTCTTTCTTTCTTTTGGCTATGGATATCCAGTTCTCCCAGTGCCATTTGTTGAATAGACTGTTCTGTCCCAGCTTGGTGGATTTGAAAACCTTGTCAAATTCACTTGACCATAGATGGGAGGGTCTGTTTCTAAACCATCAGTTCAGTTCTATTAGTCTATGTGTCTTTCTTTATGCCAGTATCATGCTGTTTTTACCACTGTAGCTCGTTAACATGATTTAAAGTACTGAAGTGAGAGTCTTCCAACTTTGCTCTTCCTTTTTAATATGTTTCTGGCTATTTGAGGTTGTTTACCCTTCCAAATAAATTTGATAATTGTGTTTCCATTCCTTTAAAAAATGCTGGTGGAATTTTTATCGGGATTGTATTGAATCTGTATATCAATTTGTGCATAATTAACATCTTAATGATATTTAGTCCTCCAATCCATAAACATGGAATGTTCTTTCATTTAATTAGGTCTTTTTGTATTTCTTTCAGCAATGCATGGTAGTTTTCTGAAAATAAGTGTTTTACATCCTTGGTTAAGTTTATTGCTAAATATTTTATTCTTTCAGTCGCTATTGTAAAAGGAATTTTTTCCCTGACTTCCTCCTCAGATTGCACATTACAAATGTATAGAAACATCACTGATTTTTGCATATTAATTTTGTATCCTGTCACTCTGCTGAAATCTATTATTAGCTCTAGCAGCTTTGTTATTGATTCTTCGGGACTTTCTAGGTATAGGATCATATCATTGGTGAATAGCAAATGTTTTACTTCTTCCTTTCCAATTTGGATGCCTTTTATTTTTCTTACCTGATTTCTCAAGCTAGAACCTTGTAACTGTTGGCAATTTGATGTAATTATGAATTCCAAAAACATAATTGGATCATGCTTGTAAGCTGATCTGTTAATCTGGGCATGATTAGGTTATGATTAGGGTGTTGAGCCCCACCCCTTGGTGGGTGGGGAATCAAATATAAAAGGCATGGCAAGAACAGTTTTGAGAAGAAGCAGTCTTTTGAGAAGCAGTTTTGATGTTGGAAAGAAGGCCCCAGAAGAAGAGAAGCAAGCCGTTTGCCTGATCGACTGCAGCTGAACTTGTGGCAGAAACAGGAGATAAGCCTGGAGAGAAACGCAGCCCCGGGAAGAGAGGAACCCCAGAAGCCTGAACCCTGGCAAACGCCGGCAGCTGTCTTGCTCTAACACGTGGCAATGGACTGTGGTGAGAGAAGAAACATAACGCTTTATGGCCTGGTAACTGTGGACTTCTACCCCAAATAAATATCCTTTGTAAAGACCAACCCATTTTTGGTATTTCACATTAGCACCCCTTTGGCTGACTAATACAAACCTCTAGCACTTTTAACAACATTGGTGGTAGTGGGCATCCTTGACTCGTTCCCAACCTCAACAGGAAAGAGTTGTGACCTTCATCAAAGAGTACAATGTTATCTGTGGATTTTTCATATATAGCATTATCATGTTGAGAGATTTTCCTTAAATTCCTGTCTTCTGTAATATTTTTGTCAAGAGAGGATGCTGTATTTTGTCAAATGCCTTTTCTGCATCAATCAATAAGATTATGTGATTTTTCTTCTTTTATTTATTAATGTGGTGTATTATGCTGATTGATTTTCTTGTGTTGAACCACCCTTGCAATCCTGGTATAAAACCCACTTGATCATGATAAATAATTCTTTTAATATGTTGTTGGATTCGATTTAGCAAGTATTTTGCTGAGGATTTTTGTATCTGTATTCATTAGAGAGATGGGTCTGTAATTTTCTATTTGCATAATATCTTTATCTGGCTTTATATTAAGGTGATAATTGGCTTCATTAAATGAGTTTGGTAGCATTCCTTCTTGTTCAATTTTTAGAAGAGTTTAGTAAGATTGATATTAAGTCTTCTTCGAATGCTTGGTAGAACTCACCTGTGAAACCATCTGCTCCTGGGTTTTTCATTTTGGGGAGTTATTTGATGACTGGTTCAATCTCTTTATTTGTGATTGGTTTATTGAGGTCTGTTTCTTTTAGGTTCAGTGTAGGCTGTTCATATGTTCTTAGGAATTTTTCCATTTCATCTCCATTGTCTAGTTTTTTTTGGCATACAGTTGTTCATAGTATCCTCTTTTATTTCTGTGAAGGTGGTAGTAATGTCCCCATTTTCATTTTTTGTTTTATTTACTTGTCTCTTGTTTCTTTTTTTTTCTCTTTGTAAGTCTAGCTAAGGGTTTGTTGATTTTGTTAATCTTCTCAAAGAACCAACTTTTGCTTTTGTTAATTCTATTGTTTTTTTGTATTTTTTTGCTCTCAATTTCATTTATTTCTGCTCTGAGCTTTGTTATTTCATTCCTTTTGCTTGCTTTGGGCTTTGTTTGCTCTTCTTTTTTTTCTAGTTCCTCCAGCTGTGTAGTTAGATCATTGATTTTAGCTCTTTCTTCCTTTTTAATATAAGCATTGCACACTATAAATTCTCCTCTCAGCACTGCCTTTGCATCATCCCATATGTTCTGATATGTTGTGTTCTCATTTATGTCTCAAGATGTTTATTATTTCTCTTGAAATTTCTTCTTTGACCCACTGATTGTTTGAGTGTGTTATTTAATTTCCATTTTTTTGTGTGAATATTCTTTTTTTCTGCCTGCTGTTGATTTCCAGCTTTATTCCATTATGATCGGAGAAAATGCTTTGTATAGTTTCAATCTTTTTAAATTTATTGAGATCTGCTTTGCTACCCAATATATGTCTATGCTGGAGAATGATCCATGAGCACTTGAATGTATATCCTGCTGTTTTTAGGTGCATTGTTCTATACATGTCTATGAGGTTTAGTCATTTTTATCATATTATTCAAGCTCACTGTTTCTTTGTAGATCCTCTGCCCAGATGATTATCCAGTGTTGGGTGTTGTGTATTGAAATATCCAACTATTATTATAGAGATATCTATTTCTCTCTTCAGTTTTGCCAGTGTTTACCTCTTGTATCTTGTGGCATCCTGGTCAGGTACATATACATTTATGATAGTTATTTCTTTCTGGTGAATTGCCCCTTTTATTACTATATAATGTCCTTCCTTATCTCCAATAACAGTTTTGCTTTTAAAGTCTATTTCATCTGATATAAGTATAGCTACTCCAGTTTTTCTTTTTTGGTTAGTGCATTCATTGAATATCTTTTTCCAGCCTTTCATTTGCAAACTATTGGTATCTTTAGGTCTAAAGTGAATCTCTTGTAGAAGCATATAGGTGGCTCATAGTTTCTTATCCATTCCACCAGTCTGTGTCTTTTGACTAGAGAGTTTAATCCATTAACATTCAACGTTGTTACTGTAAAAGCAATTCTTACTTCACCCATTTTAACCTTTAGGTTTTATCTGTCATATTTTATTTTCACCACTCTTTGACACTTTTAGTTACTTTTGCTGATATAATTTTCATTTCTAGACTCTCTTCCAAGTCTCTCTCTCCTGTCTTTTCTTTTCAATCTGCAGCAGTCTCTTTAGTATTTCCTGCAAAGCTGATCTCTCTAGTTACTAACTCTCTCTATTTCTCTTTATCTGTGAATATTTTAAACTCACCTTCATTTTTAAAAGACAATATTCCTGGATATAAAATTATTGGCAGGCAGCTTTTCTCTTGTAGTACCTTAAATATATCATATCACTGCCTTTTTGCCTCCATGCTTTCTGATGAGAAATCAGCACTTAATCTTATTTGGTATCTCTTGTATGTGATACATCACTTTTTTCTTGCTGCTCTTTGTCTTTGGTATTTGACATTCTGATTAGTAAGTGTCTCAAATTAGGTCTACTCAGATTTATTCAGAAGGGATACATTGTGCTTCTTGGGCATGGATATCTATGTCCTTCAATAGGGTTGGAAAATTTTCAGCCATTATTTCTTCAAATATTCCTTCTGCCTCGTTTCCCTTCTCTTTTCCTTCTTGGACAACCATGACATGCATGTTTGCCTTCGTTTAGTTCCCTGAGACCCTGATCGTTTTTTTCCATTCTTTTCTTTATCTGTTCTTTTGTATGTTCACATAATGAGGCCATGTCTTTAAGCATACTGATCCTTTTTTCTGCCTCCTCAAATCTGCTGTTATATGCCTCCCAGGTATTTTTAATTTCATTTATTGTGCCTTTATTCTCATAATATCAGCTATATTTCAATGTATGCTTTCAAATTATTTGTATTCACCCAGTGTCTTATTTATATCCTTAATCTCTGTAGCCATCTCTTTGAATTTATTCAGAAGATTTATTTGATCATCTATGATTAGCTGTCTCAACTCTTTTATGTCATCTGGAGGCATATCTTTTTCTTTTGACTGGGCCATATCTTCGTATTTCTTAGTATGTATGGTAATTTTTTGTTGGTGTCTTGGCATCTGGTTACCATATGTTTTTATTCTTGATGCAGTTTCTCTCTCTAGTTTAGGGCTTTCTTGAGCTTTCTTTCTTGCTGGTTGTGTAGTAGGTTGTAGTTGATACTGTAATTTTGTAGATGGAGCTGCAACAGTGTGCAGTAATACAAGCCATCCAGCCATCTGTAGTTACTTGGAGAGACGATGAAGCTTCACGCCCCTTTCTTTCCTGCCCGGGGTGGGGATGCAGCTGCAGGTTTAGGCAGCAAACTAAGCCACGCAGATCAAAACTGACCACTGTTACCCAGGTAGACTTACATAACACTGGTCCCCCTCCTCCCCTGGCAGGGATGGAGATGGACCCTCTAGAATGCCCAACAATGTAATCCATGTTGGCTGAAAGCACCTTCATTTACCCAGAGAGGCTGAGGAAACACAGCTCCTCTTCTATCCTATTGAGGAGTAGGGGGTCGAGACACAGGCAGTTTCAAGTACTATGGATCCTTCTCCAGGATACACTACATGTTGGGTCACAAAAAGCTCTCAATAAATTTTAAAAAAATTGAAATTATACAAAACACTTTCTCTGATCATAATGGAATGAAGCTGAAAATCAATAATGGACAGAAAAAGAGAAAATTAATAAGTATATGGAGATTAAGCAACACACTCTTAAATAATTAGTGGGTCAAAGAAGAAATTGAAGGAGAATTCAGTAAATAAGTTGAGATGAATTAAATTGAGAACACAAAAATCAAAACCTATGGGACACTACAAAGGTAGTGCTGAGAAGGAAATTTATAGCCCTCAATGCTTGCATTAAGGAAAAAAAGAAGAAAGAGAAGAAAGTGCTAAAATTAAAGACCTAACTGCAAACCTGGAGGAACTAGAAAAACAATAGCAACCTAACACTAAACCAAGTTGAAGAAAAGAAAAAATAAATGAAATTGAGAACAAAAAACAACAGAGAGAATCAATAAAACCAAAAGTTGGTTCTTTGAGAAGATCAACAAAATCTACAATCCTTAGCTAAACTGACAAAAAAAGAGAGAGAATATTCAAATAAATTAAGTCAGAAATGGAGTGGGGACATTACCAGTGATATCAAAGAAATAAGAGAGATCACAAAAAGATACTCTGAACAACTGTATGCCAAATAACTAGACAATGTAGATGAGATAGAAAAATTCCTAGAAATACACAAATGATCTACACTGACCCCAGGAGAAATAGAAGACCTCAACAAACCAATCATAAGAAATTGAAACAGTCATCAAAAAACTCCCAAAGATGAAAGACCCAAGACTAGATGGTTTCACAGGTGAATTCTACCAAAGCTTCAAGGATGATCTAATACAAAACCTGCTCAAGCTCTTCCAAAAAATGGATCAGGAAACAACACTCCCAAACTCATTTTATGAAGCAAACATCACCCTAATACCAAAATAAAACATAGAGACTATGAAAAAAGAAAATCCTCTCAATTTACACAGAAAAAGTGTTTTATAAAATACAGCATCCTTTCTTTTTTTTTTTTTAAAGATTTATTTATTTACAGTTATCCA
>JAQZBX010001112.1:43394-88945 GCA_029593785.1 Cabassous unicinctus | reverse complement strand
GTCACCTTTTAAAGCTAATTTTCTAAAATGAACTCAGATCTGCTAAGAAGAGTTGGTTCAATCTTTCTGACATGTGAATATCAAAACCAAATGAATAAATAGGTAAGGGGAACATTTGTATTTTATGACAGTTGATTTTAAAGAAGCAATTGCTTTAAATTGTAAGGTTTCTATGGGTATTCAAAATGAGTCAGTTGACAGAAACTTGATTTATATACAATTTACCAAGTTCTCCGAGTGTAAAATAAACTTTTCTTATATTAAGTAATCTTAAAAGTGACAATGGAAATAATGAAAATCCTCACACAGACTAGTGTCTGAATTTTAGCCAGAAATTAAGATACTTTCTTAATTCAAAGTTTCTAATTAAGTCACTAACTAGTAATCAAAAATATTCATGTTGTGGTTCCTCCTCTCTTCTTACCCTTGTGCTTTGTCGGTTAACCCAGTAAATATAATCACATAGATAAGGGGAGAAAAGTGCCCAATTGAAAGCACACTATGGTGCTTGGCTTGCTTCAAAAACCACCTGTGTGCAAGGGCACTGCTATCAGCACATTAGGTTAACGGTGTAACTTGGCAAGGAGAGGGGTCAGTGCTTCCCATACAGAAGAAAATGCATGGGTTAGAGGGGTTTTTTGAGAGTACATTCCTCTGTATTCCCTTTTGAAGGTTCTTCAAATACAATCATAACTTTTTTAAAGCTGCCGTTTGCCATATTAATTAATTTACTCATAATTAAATTAATGATTAACCATACATTTTCTGTAAACTTGTTCCTGAAAAACTCTTACATTTAATGTATACTACATGTATATATATGTGTGTGCTCCAATCATATAGATCTATTTATATCTATCCACCTATCCATCTATCCTCATTCTCTGAGTGATACATTCTCAGCCAAGGAGGACAAGCGCACAGAATGTATTGCACATGTCCAATTAATGAGCATGGTGGCACCACATTGCAAAATCTCTTTGCCAGTAAATTGAGAATACTTTGAATTTTGGATAACACTTTGACACATAAAGTATGCAAATGGCAATGCTAAATCTTTCCTCAAAAGAAAAATAGTATGTTGCCTATTAAAACAGCAGTTTTACTGAGAACGCTTGAAGGAAAAGGTTGAGGTAAAAATTAGCAGGCAATTGGATGGAAGAAGCTTAACATTATGAAGGACATCATAAGCATCTTCACTGCATGGGAATATTGGCCAATTATTATGCAAATGGTAACAACAAAAAGAGCATGTAGTATCTTAAGGGGCTCCAAAGGAAAACAAAGACATGAACCAATGTATGATACCAGAAACTCATCTCCTAAACTCTGTAGAGGAAGAGACTTTGCTGCCTTATTCACCAGTGTCATAAACACCCAGAGCACTATCAGACATATAATAGTAGCTGAAGGAATATGTTATGTTATAACAACCTGAATACCATCCATCTATATGGTAGTCAGAACAATGGCTCTCCAATGATGTCCCAATCCCTAGGACCTGTGAATACATTAGGTTCCATGGCAAAGGGAAATTAAGTTTGCAGATAGCATAAGGTTGCTAAGTGGTAGACCTTAAAATAGGGAAATTATTCTGGATTATCCAGTATTTCTCCCTCTCACTCTCCCTCATTTCTATTCTCTCTCTCATTTCCTACATTTCCTAAATAGAATCACTCCTTTTCCCTTCTTTTTCCTCTCTGCTCTCTCTCCTATATCAAGAGTTTCAGAACAGTTTGTGAAAACTGTTGACAGGAGCAGTCAATTGTTACTTACAAAGCGTTTGTGCTTTTTAAGATTCAGCAACCAACAGAGGGAGTCTTAGAAAAAAATCTCTATGTGACCAGTATTTCTCAAGTAAAGGTACTTAAAAATAATATATCAAGACCTATCTTCGTTCCTTTAAGCCCATGGTGGGTAAAACATACTGATAAACAAGAGTGAACAATAGTAATAGCACACCTGGACACTTTTCAACATTCAGTCACTTAGAATCAGTGGGAGCTCCCAGTTCTAGTAATGTTTTCTGAAGGAACTGATTGCAGAAGCGATCAGGCAAGGAATGAGTGACAGAATATAACACTTTCTGGAACACTTCTATCCATATGCCTGTTTTCTGATGTAGACATTTTTGTCCCCAAAATAATTATTGAGGCAACTTTTATGAAAGGCATGGTGGAGAAATCTGTGATGAAGATGAGAGGAAGGGTGTATGGGGGAGATAGGAGAAAGGGTACATATAAGGAGACAGAGGTTGAAGGAAGTATAAGATACATCTCCTGCCCCCAAGGAGTTCATAACATAGATTGAGAGATTATCAATCAACATATGAAAATGCAAAAGTATAAAAATATTTAAATAAGTGTACAAGACAATGACTGAACTGATACTTGATGGAATGCCCCCAAAATGGCAACTTAATTATACAGACAAAAATTTCTATAGGAAGAAAGACCTAACTTCTGGGATGTCAGAGATGGTTTTATAGAGGAAATGCAATTTAATCTCTTCCATAAAGTAAGAGAGGTAATTTCATAGAGTAGAGTGAGGAGAACAAATTCATGCAGATTAGAAATTGCCTGACGTGAAAGGGGAGGGAATGATTCAATTTGGATGGAGTGATGGGTTGCATCTTTTTCAAGGTGAACATATAACTTTTGCGAGTAGTCACTGTTATTTTGGAATGCTAATAATGAAGAGATGGGACTGCCCCATTTATTCTGTTTGTTTTTGTGGCTTACTTCTTACAATGTAATGCATATAGCTAAATAGCTCTTCTCTGATGATCTGCCAAGTGATTCTAACTTTATAACTATATCAGTATTGGCAAAATGGATGAAGTCTATGACCAACTTGCTCTGACAATAAAAATGATATAGAGGGAATAACTAAAGTATGTCATGATTGTTACTTGCCATCTACTTCAATTTCTTGATATCCTTTAATAATCTATTATGGATGTCACCTATAAACTTATTTTTGTTAGAATATATTTTACTGTTATTTTAATCAAAACAGCACATTTACTGTGATAGTTTGAGCCATTTATGGACCCCAGAAAATCATGTCCTTAGAGCTAACCATTCCTGTGTGTGTAAACAATGCGGATGGGACCTTTTGATTAGATTATTTCAGTGGGTGTGACTCAGGATGGGTCTTTTTTTTTAATTAATTTTTTTTATTTTATTTTTAAAGGATCTTTAGATTACATAACTATTACATAAAAAATACAAGGGATTCACATATGCCCCACTTCCTCCCCCACACACACACTTTCCCACATCAACAACATCCTAGGGTGGATCTTAATCCTCTTACTGGAGTTCTATATAAATGGGATGAATATGGAGAGAAAGTGAAAGCTAGAGGAAGCTGGACGCTGAAGGCAACAAATCCCGAAGAAAAGAGAGAGCTAAAAGAAGGAAGAGCCCAGCTGATGCCACCGTGTGCCTTGCCATGTGAGAGAGGAGTCCATGATTGCCAACAGCCAGTCTTTGGGGAGAAAGCATCACCTGATGATGCCTTGATTTGGACATTTTTTTCAGCCTCAAAACTGTAAGCTTATAGCTGAATAAATCTCCCTTATAAAAGCCAACCCATTTCTTGTATATTACCTTTTGGTAACCTAGCAAACTAAATTATTCATGTACTATAAATCAAACAGTATTAAAAGATGTCTGGTAGAGATTACTAAAGTCACTCATATCCACAGTCTCTCTTGGGCATAAATTATATGTATATAACTCAATTTTCTTGTGGTTAAGTGGGTCCATGTGACAATTTCTGGTCAAAATAAATAGATAAATAAAAAACGTAACAGAACTGACGTCATTTCTAGCCCGAAGCAGTAAAATACCCTCCAGCTCCGTCTTCCACTATCCAGGTGATCTTATAAATGCCGTATTGAAGTAGTGGAGCCTATGATGGAAGCTTATTGGTTTTCTGAATCACTACTTTGAAGGGAGGTACCCTGGAGAACTGCTATACCTTAGAGGAATTTGTATGAGAAATAGACCTTTATTTGCCAAATTTTGGGGATTTCAGGGCTTAGCTGATAATTTAACCTGACTTCTACAAGGTATATCACTGTAAACAACAGTCTTATACCTTGACCACTCCATTACAAAAGGTAATATCACAGAGAGACTATTTTACCTCAGTTTATTCTGGTATTTATCTCACTGATTTTAAATAGATACTTTTATTTTTATTTCTTGATTTGTCTATTTTAAGCATCATTGATTGACTTCCTGTGATGGTACATGAAAATTTAGTGCTTTTCTACCCATACCCTCCTTTCCCATTGTCCCTGTGGAGTTATATGACATATTTTGCTTAAACCAATAGTCAGTGTTGAATTATGTATCTCAACACAGACATTCTTAATCTTAATCCCACTGTAGATAGGACCTCATGAAGATATTATTTTTAGTAAGTGGCCCAACTAAATGAGAGTGAGTCTTTAATCCACATTACTGAAGGGCTTTGAAAAAGAAGAAATCAGGAGCCAAAAGTTGGAGAAGGCCACATAGGAAGAAGCCAGAAATCAGTGGAAACCAGAAGAGCCAATACAAGAAAAGAAACATCACCATATGATGGGAGACAGAGATATAAGTCAAGGAACCCATTGCCAGCAGCCAGCACCAAAATGTTATGTACTTTTGCAGAAGTTGAGGCCTGTCAATACTTTGATTTTGGACTTGTTCTAGCCTTAAAACCATATTCAATAAAAGGATGTTATTTGAACTGTCCAAGTCCATGCTGATTCCTATACCTTCCCCCTCCACCATGGCTCCTTAGTCTGTCTGCTCATTGTCTGCTCACTGTGTCTGCTCTTTGTCTCTGCTCGTTATGTCTGCTCATTGTCTCTGCTCATTGTGTCTGCTTGTTGTCTGCTCATCTTCTTTAGAAAGCACTGGGAACCGAACCCAGGACCTCCCGTGTGAGAGGCGGGTACCCAACACTTGAGCCACATCCGCTTCCTGCTCGCTGTTTCTGCTCATTACATCAGCTCATTGCATCAGCTTGTTGCATCTACTCATCTTCTTTAGGAGGGCCCTGGAAGCTAACCCAAGACCTCCCATGTAGGAGGCGGGTGCCCAACTACTTGAGCCATATCCACTTCCCCATATACCTTTTTATGTGATCTATTTTCCAGCACTACAATCTCCCTGGAAGTTTTAGGCTATTCTGTTGATCATTGGAGTTCTAACATTTTATAATTATATGCCTTCATTGAGTCTCTTTCTCATTCAGAATGTTAAGCATGAAATGAGCTCTTTCAGGTTGAACACTCAGATTCTCAAGACTCAGTTCTTACATAAAATTTTAATAATTTCCTCTTTATTTCTTTTCTTGGTTCACTTTTCCTGGAATTACCATTAGTTAGATATTGAACTTCTGCATTACTCCTCTAATTTTCATATATTTTTTACTTTTCCTCTCTTTTTTTATGTAAGAGATATCCTTGTCTTTATCTTCCAAACTTTATACTGATTTCCTTTAACTTAATTTATCGTATTTTACATTTCCAAGAGACATTTATGTTCTGGTTGTTATTTTATTTTATAGCTTCTTGTTCATCTCTTACTTCTCTAGGCATGAAAATTATAGGGGTCTCTGCTGCTTTCATTATCTCTGTTTGCCCTGAATATCTTTCAATGTTTAATTTGGTGTTTCGCTTTCATGTTTGGAAACTTTCTTTTCATGTCTCTTTATATTTGACTGTCCACAAAATATTAAGAGGGAATTACTAAATGTTGATTGGAAGTTCCACATAAGTGGACATATCTTTTTAATTTGGGGTCTTCACAGTTAGGTAGACAAGTGTGTGCAGGTTTGGGGGGTTACTTCAAAATGTAGTACTTGGAATTTTCTCTGGAGGCATACAGTTCAGAGAAGAAATGCTGCAATTTCTGCTTGAGGAACATTTGTTTGCCTGCTAGTATTCTGGAAATTAGAGTTGGGAAGAGAACTGGAGGACCACCATTGATTTTACAAATTTGCATTTAATCCATTCCACACCTTGTATTCTTTTTGGTGACTCTGAGCACAGAGTATCTCTGTTTCAATTTATGCAAAGAGCAACTTTCTAGTTTCCTGTCTGTTCAACTACCCCTGGAAAACTCAGGGGTTCTTTTGATAAATTGCCTCTATTTTCTTCAACATTCCCACCATGTAGGAGCTTTGATTTGCAGCTTTCTTGTTCCAGATACAGTTACTTTTTCTCCATCAGTTGAGCTGAAATCACTTACCACTGATCTCCCTTCTTGCATATTGTTGTTTTTTTTCCTTGTGAATTTGAACTTGGTAAATTTCTTTTCTATCATTTTAGAGGGTATTATGGGAGAGAGGATGAAAATATGATCACAGTGGAAATAATGAATTACAAAAGATAGTTACATTGTAAGATAGTACTACCATTTTGGGGAAACTTAAATCCACATCTTTCACATTTAACAAAGTGACTTATAAGCTTTGCAGTCACAGATTTAGTAAATTCAAGCCAAATTTTGCTTATTCTCCTACAGATATAGTGAAAAACTGGAAAGGGTCTCAAATATCTAATTTAAATTACTTTTCAGAGAGGAAAAGGAAACTCAGAATTTAAATGACAACTATAATCAAACAACTGACTACTGGCAGATTCCAGAGATAAATGTATAACTCTCTAATAATCCAGTGGCTCTCCTTTATATCTTTAATTATTGTAAGCTTCAATCATATTTTCCAGATTTCATTCTTTTTGAAAACATGTAATCGTGTTATCCAAGAGGAGATGAATAGAATAAAGGAGATACTTTTAATTTTCAAATAAAGCTACAGTGATACATAAAACACAGTCCAACCTATTTATTTTATCTGAAAGACTGGTATTTCAAAGTACAGTTACTGGTTAAATATATAATATATTAGCTCCCTTAGTCGTGAGAAGTAAAACTACAACTTAACTACTCAATATAAGGCATCCAGAGTCTCAACATAGCTCATTAAATCTGTTAATAAACATTGATTTTGAGCTTAAAGGATTCCCAGATGAACACTAAGAGACCTTCATGGCAAATGTCCTTGTATTTGGTATTTATTTTTACCCCTAACCAGCTACTCGTACAGCATCAGCACACAGTAGAGAAAAGATACCGAAGCATGATGAGAAAGTCCATTTCCACAATACAAATAGCAGGGACAATGGTCATATTAGTTTCAACGGTAATATGTATTTCCAGGATGCTGTTTCAAAATGGGAGGTTTGGCTAATGCATAAAGTCATGACAATGAATCTAAAGTGTGTGTGTTGAGGGCCTGGTAGAGCTTTGCGAAAGCAAACCAATGACCTCCAGGCTACACCAGCAGCAATTGAAATTCGTAGAGAGCTAGGACTGTGAGATTATCCTCCCAAATCTTCATCTTGTGAATTACTCTTTGTTTTTCATTATTTTATATAATCTCTGATCCATCCAATTCTCTTCTTTTCTTGCTCATGTTAAACTTGCTCTTTAACCTTATTGATGCCTTCAAGCAGCCAAACTTTCAATGCCAACCTGTCTTCATTTTCTTTCCTCTCCTGTCTATATACAATGGACCATTACTTTTTCTCAAATACCTTATTCTTTTATTGCTCTACCCCACCTACCCTGGATCAGTCCAGATTGTCCTACATCAATGCCAAGGTTACTGTGTGTCACTGAATAAAATCTCTTCACAATCCTGAGAAGTGACCGCTACCACAGATTCAGGACAGCAACCTCCCCTTCACCTTCATTTTCCTACCCTGCTTTCTTTCTCTGTGTCCTGAATTAGCTCCATTTTCCATATTCCTCAGCAGCTGTTTCAAATGTTGACCATTGTCTTCAGGTATTCTGCCCCAAAACTTCCCCTTTGAGTCTCAGAAAATGTCCTTGCCTCTTACTTCTCTAGGAAGGTAGAAGTAAGCAGCTGGGAAATAACCTATAAAACAGTCTTCTGCCCCTTCATGAAATTACATTCTCTACGGTCTCCAGGGATTTTCTACATTGCCAAATTCAGTGGATGCTCTATGTTTTTCACTTATTTAAACTTTTTTTTCAAATATGTGAAAATATTAGTAATTATCATGTTTTTCTTGAAGCTTTCTTCTTTTCCCTTGATTTCTGTGACTACTCAATTCCTGGTTTCCTTCTGTTAGACTGACTGCCATTTCTCAATCTTCTTTGTGGGCTTCTTTACTTCTCCCTCCCCTTAAATGATAACGACCCCACAGAATCCAGTCTTCAGCTCTCTTAATTTTACACTCTACGTAAGTCTCCTCATTCACTTCCATTGCTACAACTACTGCCCAAAACTGATGATACCAATATATATTTTTTCAGAGTCCATTAACAGTAGGCATGTTAAGTACTTAATATATACTGAACACTGTGTTAACTCCTTTGTAGCACATCATCTCTATAACTCCTATATTATTACTATGGATGTGGTCCTATTATGATGCCCGTTACGTAGAAGAAGGAACTGAAGCTTTCAGTGGTTACCTGACTTGCCAATGTCAAGGTCACACAGTTGGTTAGAGGCAGAGTCAGAAATCAAATCCATATCCATCTCTCTCAATTGTTCAAATTTTTATCACTTCTGCTGTACTTCCCTTCTGCTTAGAACTCTCCTTACCACCAGACCTGAGTATGCTACAAACATCTCATGCCTGAATCTCCATGTACCCCAAAAATGATATTTTATTCATACAGTCACCAAAGTCAGAAAGTATAGAGACATTATCAACTTCTCCCTTTAGCTTACCACCTTCACCCTGTTGACTATCAGTTCTGTGAATCCTACTTCCCAAATATCTTTCAAATCTTTCTCCTCCATTTGAACTGCCATATTTTGGAGCAGCTAGACATTATTATAGTA
The DNA here is from genome assembly GCA_029593785.1 of Cabassous unicinctus. Taxonomy (NCBI): domain Eukaryota; kingdom Metazoa; phylum Chordata; class Mammalia; order Cingulata; family Chlamyphoridae; genus Cabassous; species Cabassous unicinctus. Next base: position 80,059 of record JAQZBX010001112.1, on the reverse strand, counting down.
GCTTGTTAGCTGTTATCCCTAGGCCTCCAACTTTCTTTAATACATTTCTTTACAAAGTTGCTGGAAGGATATTTACAAAGTGAAAACCTACTCAGGTTATTCTCTTGCTTAAAATCTCATGCTGGCATCCTAAGTAGGAAAAAATTTTTAAATCTATAACATGACATACCCAGATCACCTCTTGCTACTCTACATATTTATTCATTATTTGGTCTGCCTATAGTTATTAAAACTTAATGTTAGGTACCAAGAAAAAGAAAAGATATAGGCTCAACCTTTACCACACTTATCATCTAACATGACAGAAAAAAATCAAGCAAATTGTTATAGTATAAACTGCTAAATTTAACAACAGGTGATATGGAAGCATATAAAAAAATGTTAAGAGAGAAATCTTCCTAGAGAAGTGGCAGCAAATCTCAGAAAGATGAGGAAGAGAGAGGAAATGTATGATAGAAATTGTTCCAGACAATAAGAATATGCAAAGGCCCAGAAGCAAAACAAATAAACAGAAACGAAAAAAAACTAAACAACCTGGGGTCTTGAAAGAACTGAGACAACTTCATTAGACAAAGACATAGAATATTTATGGGATAACAGGGGAGAAGTGATAGATGATTTTAGAGAAGCAAGCATGGGGAGAATCAAAAAGAGTCTTGCAATAACCCAGAGAAGGCTGGATGATGGTGGCCTGGACTCTGTTAATCTCAGTGTGAATGGAAAGAAAAGACTGGACATGAGAGATGGGCAGGTAAGACTTAGAAGTGGCAGAGCAAAGAAAAGATGATCTTTTGAGACTATGTTCTGAGGCAAAATACCCCATCCAAAATAGTAATATGCATTCCCTCTGCAGCCCCCACCTTTACCAAACAAACACTCCACAGAAGCCAAGAGCTGGCCTAATTAAAGCTGCTCCAACCATTTCCATTCAATAGCATAACCAGATAGCAACTGTCATGGACCTATGCATAGATATTGTAAAAAAGAAAGTAATTAAAAATAAGCTAAAGTAAATAAAGTAAAGGATGAGAAAAGAAGCAAAAGATAGATGATGAGTTCCTGAGGAAAAAACAACCAAATGAAATTCTCTATCAATTAAAATGCATACCCTCAAATAAAGAGAAATTTGAATCATGGGTGGGGGTAAATTAGAGAGCTACAAGAAGAGATAATAAGGGACAAATCAATGCAAATATAGAACCAAGCCTAAAATATGCAATTTTAGGTGATGAAGCAAAATGTAAATGTTGAGAGATAATTAGAAATAAGAGTTCATTGTTTGATGACCATTAGGAAGTCATAAATTATGAAAAGGAAGACTCCAGGTTTTTAGGAAGGGTGCTGTATTTATGACTGAGTAATTATACTATAATAAATGTTTTTATTTTGATCTATATATTAATTCAAATGAATGAAAATGCAAAAGAAAAATCTGGAACTATGTTTTCTCAATTATAAAATAAGAGAGCTAGAAAATTTTGCAAAAATAAAACATTTATTAATTGCAAACTTATACTTCTGCTATGCCCTTAACTTCAAGAAAGAGAAAAGGGGATAAGAGAAAAACTAAAAGGGAGAGAGATAGTGATGAAAAGTTCTTGTGATTCTCTCATCTAAGTATGGAATAAATTTGGAGATCATGTCATGAAAGAAGGTCACCTTGCCCTGTGGAAAAAAAGGGGGTGGGGGTGGGAAGAGCTTTATCATGCATTATCTTTTCTTAGCATACCAGTGAGAGCAGCCTTCCCACTAGCAGGAAACTCAATTACAAAGGTTGTTATGCAGTACAATGGCAGCTTTCACTTGTCTGTCAAGAGTTGAAGAGTATTTATTAAGCAAAGTGGTGAGCTGAAGTTAACTCAACTGTCAGAAATGGCCAATTTTCAGGCTTGAACTTAGTTCAGAGCAATTTTCACTTTCTATTTCCACAATCAAATATATATGAAAGAGAGTGTTACAAGAAAATGTTGTCCTCTCATTACTTGCCATGGAAATTGTGTAGATTGACATTGGTGGTGAAAGAGGAAGTTTTGGATTACTGAGATAAGAAAGAACATGGATTGGGACACACTCAGCATGCCTTGAGCCCTCTACCATTAAAGAGAGAATCTAAAACACCCACCTGGGCAAGCAGAGCTATGTACTCTGAAAGCCTTGCCTTTGGAGGAAGTGGACCCAGGGCTTCACTTACAACACAGCAGCTACCCAGCCCTAAGGCCTTTGGCAAATCTGTGGACCTAACTGGGCCTCCACTGACTCATCTGTAAAGAGAGTGATGATAACTGTCCATTATCGAGCTCTTGCTATTTTGCCACAAGTTGTTAAACTGTTTTACAAAAGAAAGAAGAAAATAAAAAGTAATTTTAAATGGTTGTCTATAGAGAATGGAGAGAAATGACAATAGAAACTAGATTTCTCTGCATTTATCTTGTTTTATAATCTTGGGTAAGGAAACATAAAAATTTTACATACTTGAAAAAAATCAAAATAAATAAAAATGGTGAAAAAGTATACCTAAGTAAGGTTTTTCAAAAATAACAAAAACATATTGAAACAAATTAACAAAACTACATTTCAAGTTAGAGGCAAAACTGTAAAAGAGAAGAATTATTTCAACTGAATTTAAAACACAGTATTTTTCACTTCACATCTCGAGTGTGATAATATCCTAAGCACAAAAAGAACCCCAAAGAAATCACAAAATGCACTCAGTACCTTGGTTGGTAATATTAATAGTAATGTTATTTTGAAAACATTTTGAATGTTATTTAAAAACTATTAGGATGAACAAATGAGTAATTATGCTAATGTCATTAGGGAGAGAAATTTTCTCCTTAAGAGAAAAAAAAAGTTACAATACAATGTCAAATAAATTAGGCAAAAATCTAATTTTTAGTTTGAGTTGGTTGTATCTGTACGAACTCTTGACATTTTATCTTTCTAAAAAAAAACATATTATTTGCTCTCACCGCTATAAATGACCACTCTATTGCAATAAGCCCTTTTGGTACCTAGAATACATGGTGGTAGCTAAACACCTTTTTCCACTGTAAAGAAGCCAGAGGTCCTTGGAGTAATGGATGATTTCAGGTCTGAGAGGAGATGAGCCTAGGGCATTTTGTCATACTTAATACCAAAAACCCTATCAGAGACCACTGAGGTCATGTCCAAAGGACAGAGAAATCAACTTGAAGGAGCTCCATCTGGCCAGGGATAGAATAACTTATGCATGAGAAAGACAGTGACTGCAGCAGATTAAAATACATCCAATAGGTTCAATGATGCGAGTTTATAATCATACCAAAAGAACACCAGATGTTACTCTAAAAAATGGTAAATATCACTATGAATGATATTTCAGGGTAACCAAATGATCATTGAATAAAAGTTCTTTTTCATAGAAGAAAGCAGTGGTCATGAAAATGCACCTGATATTCTCTTGGACAGCAGGGAGAGTGATAGACCAATGGTCCCACCTGCTGCTCTTTGAACTCCACCCCGGTGCTTGTACTGCTCCAGGCAAGGACAGAGTTGCAGGGATACTAAGGCTAGCCCATTCCTAGAAGGCGTGGTACTCCTCTCACAGCCTTCTCTGGTTCGAGGAACTCAGCTTCAATCCGTTTGAAACTTTCTCATATATGAACTACTATGTAAGTATAGTTAGAGAACTTCAAGTTATATATAAAAGGACTAAAACTAGGCTGACAAACTTCTTCAGCAAGAAGGCAGTGACATGACTTCTCTAGCCATCGGACAGAAAAGTTTGAAACCTAAGGACTTTATAATCTAATCAAGTTGTATTTCAATATGCATGTAACTGAATATTCTTCTCAAACATGTAAGATCTCAGCAAATTGTCCATCCACATACCCTTCATGAAAATATATTCTAGCCAACCAAAAATGGAATAAGAATAAAAATTTAGAGCTCACGATTACATAGGTAATGTTACTAAAGGGGCACCTCCTCGGGAATCCAAGGAGTTGTGCCTTTTCAGAAGACTTGGTAATCTAAGGTCCCTGCAGGAGCCCCTTGCAGCTCTTCCTTGTTTCCTTCTGCCTCCTTTTGAGTTCCAAAAAATGTGTTTATTTAAACTATGCCCTTTTCCCGGTAATAGATATATAAGCTCTTGCCATATTTGAAGATCACTTAAGACAATGGCTAATGCTCTTTCCTTCTAGCACTTGATAATCATGGCTAAATTACTTACCACCTTGTATCACTTCACTAGGAAAGTCAATAAATGAAAATGTGCTAAGCAGTTTTTTCAGCACCAAAGTGGGTATGTGAAGAGCATAATAAAGGCTATTTTCATTGACAAGTAAATTGGGTAATGTTTCTGTATCTGTAAAATTCATATTTAATGAGTTAAAGGATATTTTCAGTTGGGTGAAAAACTCATAAATCTTGTAGTAGCAGATATTTCCTGGCATCAAACCTATTTTCATACCTTTTCCATCCTGAACTCATCCCTGTCTCCTTATTGGCATTTACACAACGACATTGGGTATTAAAAATAAAGGGAAAAAATGTGAAAAAGATACATTAAAATACTGAGTTTTCTCTAAGAAATACAAGTCTATATGTTTTAATGCATTCTTGGAAATTTTGAAAGTCAGTATAATGATAAAGAATCCCCTAAAAACAGTACATATTATATTTTATTATCCCAAATATATTAAAATGCATTTATGTACGCTCAGCACTGTGGTTCTATCTAGGCAATAGGATGATGGGTAATAGTGCAATAATTTTGTTAATTGTCCAAATTTTCAATAATGAAAAAATATTCCAAATACATGGTCTCCCCAGATGTTGGGCATTTACTATATTTACAGTACTTATATAGGCCCATAAAGAGATGAAGTTACCCAAGATATGATTTCTAGTTTCAAAAAGTTATACGTGTGTGTGTGTGTATCTACACTCAGGGTAATACATAAGATGTGCCACATCAATGAGCAAAATCACATTCTGACATTGCATAAAAAGGAAAGAATCAACTCATTGGGAAGAGGATGTAGGCAAATAGCACGGATGGGATAAGACTATTTGGTTATGCCTTGAGTGATAGGTAAACTTTTGCATGTGGCAATTGCACCTATGAGGCTTTTCCAATAGAGGCCTCAAACTTCAGTATTTGAAAGCCAAGGATTGCAAGTAGTCCAAAATTCCTGGCATCTGGGTTTTGTGCAGGGTATAGGTAGCAGGTACTGCTAGGCAGGTGGCTTGGGTTTAAGCCTATTGGATTTTAAATGCCAAGTTATTAGGTTTGGATTTCATTAGATTTTATTGCTGTTGTTTTGATCTGACTAAAACAGTTCTTTAGGAAGTGTATACGGAAGTAACAGGGGCATGATAGTATCCAATACTAGTTGGAAAGGGGTAATTCTACCAGCCAGACAGCAATTTCCCTGCTTGGAATAAGGTTTAGGAAAGAGCTTATTCTTGGGGAATGGTTGTTGAAGAAAAAAAAAAAAAAAAAAAATCAGACTAACGGATGTAGTAACTATGTTTAAAATGTTTGTGCTGACTCTACCAGAGCACAGGTTTCTAAGGCGCGTGCCCGCTTTAGAAAGTAACATGTTTAGCCCTGTCAGGAAGCAGGTTGCTAGGCTTAGGAGAACCAAAGCTCCTGCTATGTGGAATGCTTGGCCTCATGTATGGCAAGCTTTGTGCTGGACCTTGGAAGTGCTCACTGGCTTCTCTACAGATAAAGGGAGTGGCAATGACTATCAGTCTCCCTAAAACTACACATTTAGGACTATACGGTCGACTTTTGCTACAAACACTCTATTCAGAGCAAGTGTCTTGTTTTCTTAAAGAAAAAAATACCAACTGGATTTTCTGTTTTGAAAGAACTCTTTTACATTAGAATAAAATATAACATTCTTCTTTCCATAAAAGAAACCTTCCATTTACCACATAAAATGCAGAAGGAGAACATTTTTAAATTTGAAAATCTTAAACCTGCTCTTTCACTTTCACAGATAAAAATCCATTATTTCCTGATAACGTATTGGCTAGAGCGCGGTAAAACAAGACGTGATTGGAACTGAAAGCCATCCAGTTTTATTTTTCCTCGCTTCTCTGATTTAAAATGAAGCCTGGCTGTGTACAGATGATAGCTATGAGCAAAGGTTGACATCAATTGAAACTCTAGGAAGAGCTGTCTCTGTGTGTGGGAAAATATCACCTTTTTAAAACATGTGAGCAGCACTGACAAAATAGACAAGGCAGATAGATCAATGATATAAAAATAGTTGTCTCATGATGATTCGTGAACTATTGCTCATGATAATCTCCTTCAATAGACTCCACATAGGACAGTTGATTATTTGAACATATCATTGTGTTAATTATGGCCAGGCTGCATTCCCAGTCTAATTTGTATTTTTACAATATGTGACATTTGAAAGCTTGAGATAATTTTCAGGATTTTATTAGGTGTTTGAAATTCAGTTTGTAGCTTTTGCTGCAAAGAGCAGCTTTTTCATTTAGCACCTATTTAGCCAAGTGGGCTTGGTAGAAGATGCTTTTGGGAAGCAATACAATCTCCGGGAAAACTCAAGAGTAAGTATCCATTAATATCCATTAAAGAAAAAGATACCAGTAATCCTGTATGGTCCAGATGGAGCTTTGCCTCAATAGTCGGCAGCAGGAAGTCCCACTATAGATTTGTTTTGTAACTTCTAAATTGGTTTTGCAACTGATTCCTCCTATGGAGGGGTCCATAGGAGCATAATTCAACTGCCCCATTCAGGGGTTCGTGTGCTTAACCAATCTACATATTTCTCATTGAGATAGTTATAAGATTTTTCACAGGTACCAGTTTCCTTCTAGGACCCAGAAGAAATCAGGTTAAATTCACATCTCTGGAAGGAAAGAAAAATATCAGGACTCTGAGAAAAGTTTGTCTGCTCAAGCAGACCCTGTAGTGAAGGTGTGGGTGTTGAATATATATCAAGATAGTAAAATTAGAACCCATTCCTGTTCCCCAGAAACACCTGGGGTGTAAAGGAAATTTACAAAACTGGTTCCCAAGAAAAACGTGAAGCATATAAAATCTGGATTCCATACCACTCAGCTTCTTTGAATTCAAGAGCACATGTACATACCCACACGCACACACTTTGTCCCTTCTCATTCTTTGCAGGCTTCACACTAAAATGCTTTTACACTGCCATTTAACCTTACCTGGACTTCTACTCTTTGTTCCTCCCTTGAGGAACCCAAGAAAGATTTGCCCATTCCTTAGGTTCTGCTCCTTAATTCCTAATATGATAAATGAATCAAGTCTCACATACCCGGTAAATGGATTCTTCCATCTTGAATAATATTTGCATTTTAATACTTATAAGCTACATAAGTTATTGTAACCCACAGTAGAAATCCTAGTGGGAACTTTTGTCGGTTTGGTGGAAAAGACATTTTTGGATAAATGGAATACAGCAGCCTTTCATGCAAAGTCATACAAATAATTATAAATTGGAAGGGAATCCAAACCCATCTTCAAAAGTTTTGGCTATAAGGAATTGATCTTTATTTTCTAATTTCACCAAAAAAAGCTTTAGACATTAATTCTTATCAATATCCAATCAGTCTGAAAACCAAGAACTACTACCAGAAACATATTTGTTTCTTTTTTCATTTAAAAAATTTTATTGAAGTATATCATTCATACATGAACATACATAAAAAATAGATGCATGGTAAAAGTTGTGAACTTTATCAAACAAACATGCATATCATCATACAGGGCTCCCATACATCATCCCACCATATTTGTTTTTTAGCTATGGATAGAGCAACAATAAGAAACTGAATTAAATATTTTACCAAAGCTATTACACCTTTAAATAGCTCTGTGCTGTTATGTTTAAGTACATAGAAAATAGGAAGCAATATTTAGGTTTAATATCACTGGCTCCATGAACACTTGAATCAGGAATTTCTAAGTAGCCAAATTAGTATATATTTAGTCAAGAGAGAAAAACACTAGAGTCAAGGTTGAGTTGGTGATGTGACCAGGTTAACAGCTATTGTGGATAACTGCATGATTAATTCAGTTAGCTGAGCAGAATTTAACTGAAAACAGCACTTAAAATAATCATATCACTTCTTTCTTCCCCAATTAATATGACTTATTCATACATTTAAATTATTTGATTAGAAACTACCTGATCAAACAATTTGATATGGCTAAATTCTATTTGTTCATTTAATTGTAAAAACAGTTTTTCAGGAAAAGAGATCTTTTTCTAAAAGACTATTGCTACTTAATCACCATGAATTTTTATTGTATGCCCTTTGAGATTGTTTTCTGGATTTTTTTCCCCTTCCTTGGGCATAATTGTTAAGCATGTTTGCCATTATATGTTTGTCATTATCATTTTGTCTGGCTCAAACTGGCTGAAAGGAGTCTAGAAGTTTGGAAAATGTTTGGCAAAATAGATCAGGCTGAGTTGGTACACATTTGGGGGCAAACATTGAAATTAATTCATCCCAAAAAGAGAATTTATAATGCTGAGATAAACAATGACAACAGTGCTTGGCTCAAATTAACAGAATAATTGACAAACTTCCACTTCATTTTGTACTGTGACACGGGGATCTAATCTCTTTTTCTTTCTTAATGATCAATACCATTTGCTACAGCTGAATCAATCCTGCCGCAACCCTCATCAATCGTTAAGGTGGCCGAAATGACCAAATCAATACAATGACTCGCTGTAGTCATCGCATTCTGCAGTCTTCCTTTCTCTTTCAATATTGATGATAAATCTGTACATGTCTCAGTCTTGTTATATATTTCAGAATTTCCAGAAACACATACTATGTATTGTACCAGAAACTGGAGCTCATCCACAAACTTCACCCATCTCTATGCCCTACAAACACCCCACCCCACTTCACATTTTTGAAGATCTTGGTTTAAGGCAAAACTACCATTCTGGAAAAATCTCTTTCCAAACCTTGATTATTTTCTAAACTTCTAGGGGCTAATCTGAGGTCAACGGGAATATTGAAGTGAGAGAACATGTAAGAAGAATAACAGAACACTCTCTCCCTTGAGAAGGAAGGAAGGGAGGAAGAGAGGAAGGGAGCCAAGAAGGAAGGGAAGGTGGGAGGGAGGAGGAAGACAGTTAGATCTGGCCCAGTTTATGTAGGTATTTCAAAAGCAGTATGCCCTTCGCATTAAGCACATGCTACAAGAAAGAAGAAAACATCAGGAATGCATTTCTCCCTGAGAAAGTCAGATAATGGAAGTGGAGAGGAGCTCTGTTTAGCCAGCTGCCCACCACTGCCCTTTTTGCCCCTCAGTAACAGGGCCTGAAGCAGAGAAGAGCTGGCTGGCAGAAGCCACAGAGGGTTAGCATGCAACTGATCAAAACTGATCACACCAGCAGGTGTTTCTATGGTGATGGGAATAAGCTGAGGATTTAAGGATTATGGGAATAGAATCTGGACCAGAAGGAAAAAAGAGAGGTGGGAGGAAATGTGCCAAATGTTAGAGTCTCTGTAGCTAAAAAAAAACAGTGATTTTTATATTATATTAATTTTCACATGTTCTGAGAAGGGACTTTAAAACTAAACCAAACTGAACTGTTCCTGTGAACCTTTTAATTTACTATTCAAATGAAGAGGTTGAGTGATAGCTCTTAAGGTTAAACAGAGCATGATTTGCAAATTACAAACTTCCAGCTATATCGATTCTTTATGAAAGTGCTCTTTTGAATATTGCTTGCTGACAAACATTTTCCCCAAGTTAGGCCGACCATTATATATATACACACACCACCAGCATTAAAAATAGCCTGTACGAGTAAGATTTCACTTATTTCTTTTCAACCTCACTTCTTGGGTTGATGTGATAGGCAGGACAGCAAACTCAAGCAACACACTGATTAATCTTTTCATTCAAACAACAAGAAGTCAAGATAAATAGTTTGAAGTTATAAGTGTCCTCATAAAAATTATACTGGAGCTCAAGCTATAACTGAACAAGATATTTTGAGAGCCACTTAGACCAGTTATGTCTAGAAAAATAATTTTAAACTATCTCTATGAAATGTTATACCTGGGGAAAGAAGAGCATGTTAATATGTTTTAGATTATTTTAGAGCATTCAGGCAACCATGAAAATTCATATACTTGTAAATCATTTTCTGTGTATGTGTGACCCAGATGCCTTCCATTATAAGGAGTATTCAAAGCATATTTTCATTCTTTTCAATTTGCACTATAACTTAGAAATTTCTAAGAAGGTGATATTTTAGTTTGCTAACAGTTGCCAATGCAAAAAAAAAAACAGAAATGGGTTTGCTTTTGTAATGGGAATTTATTAGGGTAAAATCTTACAGTTCTGAGGCTTTGAAAATTTCCAAATCAAGATATCATCAAAGATACTGTCTTATGAAAGTTTGGCTGCTGGAGATCCTGGACTCCTACCACATGGCGAGGCAAAATGGTGACTGGTCTCTGCCTTCTCCTCCAGGCTCACTTTCTCCCTGAGCCCAGCTGTGGGTGATCAGGCATATAACTTGTCTCTCCTCTCTCTCTTCCAGGCTTTGTTGCTTCAGCTTCGGCTGCTCTACTGATTCCAGCCTCCAGCCTCCCTCTCAGCCTCTTGGAATTTCTCTATTTCTGAAGCTGCAGGCGATACTGGGATATTATGGGTATTATGGTTAGGAACTGCTATTATTATTGTAATCATATCTATGATAAGAAAAAAACTTGAAAAATATAAAATATATAAAAATATATATAAAATAAATGTTACATTCTCTTTTCAATACACTTGAAAATTATAGACCTAGTCCTTATAAGAGTTTCTCAATATCCAAAATATTGAGAAATGGAAAAGGGAGAAAGTTGACAATACAATATTCTTCTTACTTCATCTGCCTTCTAGATTTAAATGCTCCAGATTTGCCTTCTTGACTACCTTCCTTATCTCTATGTATCTTTGTACCTAGGAGGTTAATCTATAGCAATGACTTAAATTCTATCTGTAAACCAATGACTCACAGACCTATATTTCTGAAATAGAGCTCTTTTATGAGTGCCAGATAAATTCAAGCTAAAATCCAACCTCCTTAGATTGGGATACAAAACCTTCTATAATCTGGTCCATGCCATCATCCTCACTCCGTTCCCAACACATATTCATACACACACACAACATAAATGGGATAGCAGCCCTAATTTATTTTCTTTTTTTCTTTTTTTTATTAGAGATGCTGTGGGTTTACACAACAATCATACATAAAATACAGGATTCCTGTACGCACCCTACTACCAACACCTTGCATTGATGTAGAAAATTTGTTACAACTGATGATAGCACATTTTTATAATTGTACTATTAATTAAAGTTTATTGTTTAACTTAGAGTTCCCTGTTTGATTTTTCTTAAAATTTTTACTGTTACCATATATACAGTCTAGCATCTCCCTTTTGAATCATATTCATATATATATTTCAGTTCTGTTAATTGTATTCACAATGCTGTGCTACCATCACTACCATCCATTACCTAAACCTTTCCATCATTCCAAATAGGAACCCTATACATTTTAAGCCTTACCTTCCCATTCCCTATCTCCTCATGTTAGGGAGGTTCCCTTATATTCCTAGTTTTTTATGTGTTTTTACTAATAAGGGCTGCTGGCTTTTGTCAATTGACTTTTCTGAATCAATTGAGATGATTATGTGTTTTCTTCTGTCATTCTGTTAACATGGTATATTACATTTATTGATTTTCTTATGTTGAACCAGCCTTGCATACCTAGGAGAAATTTCACTTGATCATAGTGTATAATTCTTTTAATGTGCTGTTGGATTCAGTTTGCTAGTGATTTGTTGAGGACTTTTGCATATATATTCATAAGGATATTGATCTACAATTTTCTTTTCTTGTGGAATCTTTATCTTGCTGTGGTATGAGAGTTATGTTGGCCCCATAGAATGAATTAGGGAGTGTCCCCTTCCCTTCAAGTTTTTGGAAGAATTTGAGCAGGACTGGTGTTAATTCTTCTTGGACTGATAGGTCAAATTCACCTGTGAGGCCATTTTATCTTGGGCTTTTCTTTGGTAGGAGGTTTTTGATTGCTGATTATATCTCTTTGCTTATTATTGGTTTGTTGAGATCTTCTATTTCTAATTGAGTCAGTGTAGATAGTGGATGTTTCTAGGAATTTGTCCATTTCATCTAAGTTATCTAATTTATTGGCATACAATTGTTCACAGTACCTCCTCATGGTCTTTTTTATTTATGAGGAGTTGGTAGTAATGCCCCACTGTACATTTCTGATTTTAGTTCTTCATATCCTCTCTTTTTTCCCCTTGTCAATATAGCTAAAGATTTCTTGATTTTATTGATATTTTCATAGAATCAAACTTTTGTTTTGTTGATTCTATCTACTGTTTTTAAAATTCTCTTTTTCATTTATCTCATCTCTAATCTTGTTATTTTCTACTTTCTGGTCATGTTGAGTTCAGCTTGCTCTTCTTTTTCTAGATACTTCAGTTTTGAAGTTTAGTCTCTGATTTAAGATCTTTTTTCTTTTTTTATATAAACATTTAGAGCTATAAATTTCCCTCTTGGCACTGCTTGTGATGCATCCCATAAGATTTGGTATATTGTGTTTTCATTTTCATTCACCTCCTGATATTTCCTAATTTCTCTTGTGATTTCTTTTTTGACCTACTGGTTGTGCAAGAGTACAGTGTTAAATTGCCACATATTTGTGAATTTTTCATTTATCACTATGTTCTAGCTTTATTCCTTTGTGGATAGATAAGATACATTGTATAATTTCAGTATTTTTTAATTTATTGAGAATTATTTTGTGATCTAATACATGGTTCATCCTGGAGAATGACCCTTGTGCCCTGGAAAAGAATGGGTACTCTGCTGCTGTTAGGTGCAGTGTTTATATATGTCTGATAGGTCTAGTTGGTTTAGAGTATTGTTCAAATCTTCAATCTCCTTATTAATCTTCTGTTTAGATGTTCAATCCATTTTGGGGGGTTTTGTGGCTTCTTGAATGTGCATGTTCATGCCCTTTGTTAAATTTGAATGTTTCTGCCATTATTTCTTTGAATATTCCTTCTGCCACTTTCTCTCTTTCTTCTCCTTCTTGGACTCCCATAGGTATATATTGTATGCTCCATGGTGTCCCACAGGTCTCTAGGCTCTGTTCACTATTTTTCATTCATTTTCTTTCTGCTCTTCAGCCTAAATAATTTCAATTGTCTTATCTTCCAGATCACTGATTTTTCTCTTCTGCTACCTTCAATTTGCTTTTGAAACTGTCTAGGGAATTTTTATTTCAGTTATTGTGTTCTTCAACTCCAGTATTTCTATTGAGAAATACTATTGGTTCCTAATGAGAATCTCAAAGAGATTCTCGTATTGTTCTTTCACTGTTTTCCTCATAAACTTTACTTATTTCTTCTTGTTTTTCCTTAACTCTCTGAGCATAATGAGAATCAATTTTTTTAAGTCTCTGTCCAATAAGTCCAAAGCTTGCTCCTTTATTGATAGTTTCTGGATTTTTATCTTGTTCCTTTGGATGGACCAACATTTCCTGTTTCTTTCTTTCTTTGTTTTACACTGTACATTTCAGTATTTTAAAATGTTAACTCTCAGATTTAGTTCCTGATCTGTCTGTTCCTTAAGTTTTTATCCAGCTACTGATATGACAGAGATTTTCTTGAAAGCTAGGAGCTGATCAAAATAATTAAGCCAAAGCAAAAAGCACCTTGCACTATCTGCAGATTGACCTGCTTTGGCTGGTGGTCTCCTTTGGAGCTTAGCCCTTCTGTCAAGATTAGCCTGAAGCAAATGTTTCTTATCTGAGCCACACTGTTGCTGCAGAGCTTGCTTATTTTTCTGGGCTTGTGCTTGCTAATGGCTTTAGGAATTCTCTGTTTGCAGTTTACAGAAGTTTGAGTGAAGGTCCCCTCTACTTCCTTCTAAATAGTCTTTCACTTCCTCCTGAATGCCTTCTTGAGTGACTTAATGCAGGTAGTCCTTTGCTCCAGGCTGCTTCAATTTCTTGCTTCCAACACTGTCTCAGCTGTCTGCAAGCTGTTTCTCTGCCTTCAGGACAGAGAAACTCTTGAAGGGGGAGAGAGTTTATTCACTGGTTCTGTCTCTCAGACTTCCACCCAAAAGATAGGCACTCACATACATACATCAAGTATACACACAGGGGCTACTGTTTACCATCTGGAACAGGGACAGAGACCCACAATAGGAGTACAAGCTGGCTCCAATGCACCTATGGAAGTAGAAGGGGAGGTTCATCTTGGGTATCAGAAAATTCTTCTATAGTTTTTGAAGCAGAATTTTCTTGATTTAGCACTTTCCAAGTTAATACAGCCCTTTAACTGTGTTCTGTAATCTTGAGGAAGGTTATTAACTTTAATATTTCTTTGCTGTTTCTACTTAAGGGGAGATAGAGCAATGGCAGCCTTCAGTGCTGGCCTCCAGAAATCTGAAGTAGCTGATCAAAATCAGTGACCAGCAATCAGTCCATACATCCTTGGAATGTGGAGGACTAGGTCTTTATCTTGCCATCAGCAAGCTATACCAGTAGCCTAAGCTTCAGTCCTGACTGCTCTGGTCATGAGGTAGGGGAAAAGGGGATCATAGCCCTGCAGGGAGGGTGAAACTCACCAATGTTTATTGCAACTTACCAGCCTTTTCTTCCCACTCTTCTCTGGATGCTGCACAGTGTTCCACTAGACTCTGGAGTTTCAAAATATTTCATTCAGACAGTCCTGCTAGTTCAATAGTTTAATAACTGTTTTGGTGCAGACACCGATTCCTGGAGCTTCCTACTCTGCCATCTTCCCACAATCCTCCACCTCTGGTAAGTCTACTTTTATTTCTCTCAATGAGCCTACTATTTTTTGTTTCATTCCAGGAGCATACATAAATGCTCATAAACATCATTGTTTATTGTACAAAATAAAGAAAAAAAGCTGGCAGAGACATGAAATATCCATTAATAGAAGAATGGGCAAATAAAGTACAGCCACTCAATAGAATAAAATAGAGCAATGAAAATAAATGAACTATAATGACATAATTTAATATGAATGAATCTTTAAAAAAAAAACATGTTGCCCAAAAGAAACAAGTGCATACTATTTACATTATATTCTATTTATATAAAGTTTTAAACCAGGAAAAACTAAGAATATATGGCTTAGGGATATGAGTGTGTGTGTATATTTGGTGAAAATACAAATAAAACAAGGCAATGATTAGACTAATGTCAGGAGAGGTGTTACTTAAAATGAGAGGGAGAGGGATACTTCAGGTAGGCAATGTGCTAGGTCTTAAAACAAGTGATGATTCTATGAGTGTTTACTTAATATAATTCTTTCATATATTCTTCTGTAGGTATGGCATATATTAGTTATTTTTTAGAGATCTCCTCTCCCCTGATTAAAAAAAAGAATGAAGAGGCAGGCAAAAGGCTGTTTTAAACAAGGTAAATATCATGATTGACTGTCCTGAAGGGAGAAAGAGCCTGTCATGGAGGAAGAACATAAAAATTCCAGTGTGTAGCTGAAGCATGAAGAGGTGATGGTGACTTAGACACAAGTAAAAGCAATGGATTCAGGACAAATTCTAAAGTTAGAAACAGCAGATTAGTTGTGTTTTTTTGTTTTGTTTTTTTTTGAGTGTGATAAGGAATATGGATATTTCAATAAAGATGCCCATATTTATGGCAGAGAAACTAGGTGGATGAAGAAACTATTTATTAAGATGGAGAAGATTGGAAGAACACATAGAGAAAATGAGGTGCCATACATAGTATGACTTTAAATGAGTTACTTTCAGTACGTCCATGACCTAACCCAAGTAGGCCACCAGGTTTACTAGTTTGGATCAGAGGAAGCATTTGAGCTGAAATATAAATATAAATTTAGTTTGAAAGAGTTGATGAGTACGGTTTTAATGCTGTGTAAATTGATTAGATCACTTCAAATACTTATGAAAAGTTGGACTAGAAAAGGTCTTAGAACCGAACCCTTGGGTCTCTAACATTTATTGGATAGATAGGTTAGATAGGGAAGGAGGTTTTGTGATGAAAAACATGAGATAGGGCTCAAATCTTAAATCCTGTGGTATTATCAGGAAGTAGTACTGTTTTAATTTGCTAAAGGTTGCCAAGCTAATATACCAGAAATGGGTTGGCTTCTACAATGGGAATTTATTAACTTATAAGCTTATAGTTACGAGGCTGAAAAAAAATGTCCAAAGCAAGGCATCAGGCAAAGCTCTCTCTCCAAAAAACAGCTGTGGTAAATCCTGGATTCCTCTCTTCCAGGCTCTGTGGCTTTTCAGCTTCTGGCTGGTCTGTCTGTGGCTTTCTCTCTCAGCTCTTAGGGGAGTTTTCTCTCAGTGTCTGCCACCATTTTTTTCTCTATATATCCATCCCATGTATAAAGGACTCCTGTAGGAGGACTGAGATCCACCCTGGGTTATGCCTTACTGGAGTAATCTAATCAAATAGCCCTTAACTGAATCTAAACCAATCAAAGGTTCACAATAGTTTCACACTCATAGGAATGGACCAATTTAAGAACATAATTTTCTAGGGTCCACAAAAGACTCAAACTACCACAGCTACTGTGATGAAAAGTATAGTTTGGTGTAGGTAGAAAAGTGAAAAATATTATTTTATTCATCTCATATTCTTTTCATACACTATTTCATTTAAAGAGTGATACCATGGAGTAAATGACATATTAATATTATCATTACAATATGTCAAGTTAAGGAAACTGAAGACAAAAAGTTTAAATGATTTGGCCATAATCAAGCTTTCAGAGAGTGTTAATGACCCAAGACTAAGGACAAGTCTCTAGACTTCCAGATATAGAAATACCTAAACCTGTATTAAACACATTTTATAGCTTCTGTAAATTTATGCTTTAACATCTGTAGGCATCCATAGGTGACCAAGACCAACTTATACATCTGTTAATCCTAGATAAGCTGATCCTAGCCTGCATTCAACTGGCTAACTGGTGGGGCACTTTCAAGTACAGCCAGCCAGTCTCAACCTAGCATGCCCCCACCCCACCCTTGCATACTTCCCAGAGAAACTACAGTAAAGGCACTTTCTCAGTCTTACTTACTCTCTCTGCCATGTGACCAACCCTTATGTTTCCCACATTTGCGTCTGTGTGGTATGCTACCCTCATCCCAAAGACTTTGGTTATAATAAATCTTTTCAAATACTTCTGCTTTCTCTCTTAACCTTACATAAGTTGATAAAAAAAAGAATACCCCATCTTTCCTGAAATTTTTTATTTTATTCACATTAAACAAGAAATACATGTACTTAAATATATCCCACTGTAGAATTTTAAAGAACTAAATTGTATTAAAATTTTCACTAGGCAGAAACTACTTGATGGAGTTTGAAATTAACTTGTTCTGCAGTCCCATAACACCATTCTATTTCCATGAAATGAAAACTTAAGCAATTTAAGCATAAATATATATGAAAATAAATTGGGCTAGCTGTGAGGATACTGTAAACCAGAGTCTTGCAGTTGTGTCTACTTATAAGCAATTTCAACATTAAAACTAAATTTTTCAACCTCAGTTCTCCAATTTCTGTATTAGCCATCTTGTTTTATTTTAAGTCATGAAACCTATTTAATGCTTACAAAGGGATTAATATCAAGGAGTTATATATATATGTATATGCATATATATTTATCCATATACCTATATTCTATATATGTAAATAATTAGATATACAAATATACATAAACATCTTTTTATATTGGTCCTTTTATATATAATTGGTCCTTTTCCAAATATAAGCTGCTTCTTTCAAGATTTTGTCAACAGATTTGTGAAATCTCATGAATCTTGTCAAGATGTATATCATAATCTTCCAACTTTCCTTGTTTAAAAATCCATGGACTATTTTTAAGAAAAGGAATCTGACCTAAACATGAACTTCTATATTCTGATATGATAATTTCTGAATACTTTACAAATATTTCACATAACTGAGGAGATCATTTCTTTTTTTATATAAAACCTTATGAATGTAGACCTATTGGTGATGTCAGAGAAAATCTTGGAGTTAGGACCTTGAAAAATTCTCTCCTCCATAAGTGCAAATATTGTCAGAATCAACTTTTTCACAACACTGAAATCAATCAATGCCTGGCAGCAATTTAGGAGCATTTATTCAAGAAAAGTGGATGAATCTTGGTAAGAACATTGAGCTTTGTGGCATTTGAATTTGCTCTAGTCCCAAGACCCACTCTCCAGCTCCATGGTGGGCTCGAAAAAGAACAATCCACGTTAATGGTGAAATCCAGCAACCTGGCAGACGTTGGGATAGGCAAATGGGAAGGAACTTCTTCAAAAAATCTCATTGCCAAAGAATCATCATTATTTGAACTGCCTGCTTGTCCCCTAGATGATCCTCCCAGGCTGCCCATATTTGACTTGACTAGAAGCTTGATAAGTGCAGAAAGTATTCCCCTGGGAGGTGAGTGGGGGTAATTCCCAAAAACAATTATAAGAAAGTGTTACTTTTGCATTCCTTAAGTTATGTATGACTGTGGCAGTTTGATATAGTTATGAATTCCAAAAATAGATATTGGATTATGTTTATAAACTGGTCTGTTCCTCTGGGCATGATTAAATTATGATTAGGGCTTTGACTGGGCCACATCAATAGGATGTTGAGTCCCCGCCTCTTGGTGGGTGGGGACTCACAGATAAAAGACATGGCAAAGGACAGAGTTGGAGTTCTGATGCTGAGTTTTGAGCTGGAGCCTGGGAAGTGAACACACAGGAGAAGAACACAAAGGAATAGAGATGGCTCTTAGACACGGCAGAAGCCTTGGGGAGACAGAGCCATTCACTTGATAGTCTAAAGCTGGCCTTGTGGAGAAAGGCAAACCCTCTGTGAAGGTTCAGGCTTCCTGGGTTCCTCTCTTCCCAGGGTTTGTCTTTCTCTGGGCTCAGCTGCCATGCTCTCTTCACAAGGCCAGTTGTAGGATATCAGGCGACTGGTTCTGTCTCTCTCCCTGGGGCTCAGTTCTCTCCAGGCTCAGCTGCTCTGCTCCTTTGTGTGCTTATTTCCTAGGCTCCAGCTCAAACACTCCAACTCTTTTCTCTGCCATGTAGTTTTCTCTGTGAGCCCCTGACCACCAAGGGGGCAAGGACTCGACATCTTACTGACATGGCCCAATCAAAGCCCTAATCATAATTTAATCACAACGAGGTACAGACCAGTTTACAAAAGTAATCCAATCTCTATTTTTAGATTTCATAAACAATATCAAACTACCACATTCCACCCTCTGAATTCCATAAAGACATTACTTTACTCAAAAAACCTTATTTCAGTAACAATACTAAGTATAAAATCATATCATAATCAGTTTAAAGAAATACAGTTTATCTTGGGGAAAAGTCCTGTCTGCTATAGACCTGAAACTTACCAAACCATTTATCTGCTTCCCATACACAAATGGACAGACAAATGATAAACATTTTCATTATCATAAGGAGAAATTGGGAAGGAAACATGAGTCATGGTTCCTCTACAGTTCAGTAAACCTGCAGGGCATCCTCCATTGGATTTCAAACTCTGAGAGTCATTCTTAAGAAGATATTTTCTTCTCCCTGGGGCCTCACAGGGACCCATCCTTTCCACAGGCTTGCCCAACAGCCATTTTCTTGGTTCCACCCTCATCAAGCATCTGGGTGGTGACCAAGCTCTAGACTTCACCCTGCAAGAGCATTGGGGTGATTGCCACACTTTACCCAATCTTTGGGTTAGATTCTTACCCACCCAGTACAGTGAATGAAGACAACATCCTCCCTACCCAATCTTTGGGTTAGAGTCTTACCCACCCAGTACAGTGAATGAAGACAACATCCTCCCTAACCTTTGGCTTACAGGCTCAGCCCTCTCAGAGCAAAGAGTTGACCACCTGGCCTTCCTTAATCCATGGGGGACAGGTTCACCCCTCTCAGATCTGTGGGGTGGTGACCTTACTTCCCTAACCCTTGGGGAATGTGCTCTATCCTCTCTGTACCCTGGGGTGGCAAAATTCTCCCCAAACATTGGGTGGGAACATCCACCCTTTTCAACTGCTGGGGCAAATTCACCCTTTTTGTACATATGGGTTGGCTTCCTCCCTTGGCCCAAGGCAATGTCTTAATTCCAGATCTCAGCTTCCATGGTTTTCCTCTTAAAGCTATTTCTCCTTCAACCTCTCCTTTCCATGTTCCATTTAGTCCAATCTGGCAGTGGTTTTGTTCTTACTGCACTCTCAAAAAGCTTGTTGGTTTAGCATGCAAGAAGCAGGGGTCCAAGCCATCAGACAGTAAGACTTTCCACAAGTCTTTCTGAGATAACTGCAGCTTCAATCCTGATTTACACGTTCCAAGTTTAGTTAAGTCCTCAAATGGGGACTATCATCTGGGTGCTTGATTTCCAGAGACTTGGAAATTCCAGAATCAGTTTCTAGTTTCTTTGTACCCAACAGTTCAGTCCTCAGTGTATATCTCTGGATCTAGCATTTTGCTATAAGCTGCTAGGAGAAGCCAAGCCGCATTCTCTGAGTTTACTTTGGAAAGTTCTTCAGCTAAATGCCCAGGCTCACCATTTTCAAATTCTGCCTTCCATAATACACCAGGAGTTAATCTTGCTAAGTTCTCTGAAACTTGAAAACATGAATCACCTTTCCTCGTTTCCAATAATAGTTTCATCATTTATTTCTAAGGCATCATAAAAGGTTTCTTTAGTGTCTATATCCCTACCAACAGTCTCTGCAAAGCAATCTCAGCCTTTCCTATCAAGAAGTTCTCACAATTCCTCCAAAAGATATCCCTTACCCATTTATAAAACTGTTCCAGCATTTTGGTAATTGCAAAAGCACTTCCTTATTCTCTGATACCAAATTCTGTATTAGTTAGCCAAAAGGGTGCTGATGCAAAATACCAGAAATCTGTTGGCTTTTATAAAGGGCATTTATTTGGGGGTAGAAACTTACAGTTTACCAAGCCATAAAGTATAAGTTACTTCCCTCACCAAAGTCTACTGCCACGTGTTGAAGCAAGATGGCTGCCGGTGTCTATGAGGGTTCAGGCTTCCTAGGTTCCTCTCTTCCCAGGGATTGTCTCTCTCCGGGCTCAGCTGCCTTGCTCTCTCCACAAGGTCAGCTGTAGACCTTGAGGCGACCAGCTCTGTCTCTCTCCCTGCAGCTCAATTCTCTCCAGGCTCAGCTGCTCTGCTCCTCTGTGTGCTGACTTCTTGGGCTCTAGCTCAAAAACTCCAACTCTCTTCTCTGCCGTGTAGTTTTCTCTGTAAGCCTCCACCCAACAAGGGGCCCAATCAAAGCCCTAATCATAATTTAATCATACCCAGGTCCAAATCAGTTTACAAAAATAACCCAATATCTATTTTTGGAATTCATAAACAATATCAAACTGCCACACACACCTATATAAATCATAACCACACTGGAAAAAGTCAAAGACAAAGAATCTTGAAACCAAGAAGAGAGAAGTGACTCATCATGTATGAAAGATCCTTAAAATGATTAAAATTTGATGGTTCATAAGAAACCATGGAGGCCAGAAAGGATTGCAGGGACATATTCAAAGTGCTGATAGAAAAGAAAAACTGTCAACTAAGAATATTATATATACCAAGATCATTCTTCAAAAATGAAGAAGAGATTAAGATATTCTCAGGTAACCAAAAACTGAGAAAATTTAATGAAAGCCCACCTGCCTTATAAGAAATATTAAGTGGAGTCTTTTAGACTGAAATGAAAAGTCACTAGACTATAACATGAATTCAAATGAAGATATAAATAGCACTGTGTAAAGATAACTACATAGGTAAATATAAAAGCCCACATAAATGTATTTTGTAACTCTTTTTCTCCATACAACTGTAGAAAGCAAGAATTCTAAATATGTGTTGAAGGGCATACAATGTATGAAGATGAAATGTATATGAAAATAACAGCACAAAGAAGAAGGGAGCAGAGTTAGGCAAGATCTATATTTTAAGACTATTTAAATTAAGTTGTTATTCATCTGAATTAGATTGTTTTAAAATTTAAAATTTTCTTACATCCATAGCTCCTGTTAAGGTTGGAAATGGTCCGTAACAGCTCAGAAAAGTTTTATTCTTTACCATGCTTGTGACCTAAAGGGCACAGGGGGCTCTTTATTTAGCCTAATCTTTGTATCATTACACGAATATTTTTGGAGTAATAAACCTTTTAACTTAAAAGTATTTTGAAGCCTAATCATATAAAACATGTGAAAGTGCTTTGGAAATTGAGTATAATTAATCATTTAATACATTAGTAGGCACAAGTCAAATTTTATGATGCTAACAATGTATATAATGATACCTAATATGGAGTTTGTTTAGGAATCTGTTTTAGTTTTTCTGACTGCTAAGTCAAGCACCATACAATGTGTTGGCTTAAACAACAGGAATTTATTGGCTCACAGTTTTGAGGCTGGGAGAAGTCCAAAATCAAGGTATCATCAAGGCAGTGCTTTCTTTTGGAAGTGGCATTCCCAGGCTGGCTGCTGGCAATCCTTGGTTCTTGGATTTTCTGTCACATGGCAATGCACATGGCAACTTTTCCTGGCTTCTCCTTTCTCTTCTGGGTTCTGTTGAAGTTCAGCTCCTGGCAGCTTCTTCTGGCCTTTTATTTTCAGCTGTTATATCTCCTGTAAGGCCTTCAGTGATAGGATTAAGGCCTATCCTGATTCAGCTGTGCCACACCTTAACTGTAGTAACCTCATCAAAAGGTCCTCTTTACAAGGGTTCACATCCACAGGAACGGATTAAATTTTAGAAAGCGTTTTTCTGGGATACATAGCTCCAAGCCACCACATTGTGGTGCTTTCCATCATTGTACCCAGAATACTTGAACCAACCATAGAAATGGCCATAAGTGATTTAGATAGTAAAGTAACTGCCATCCACAAACTCTTCCATTTACATCACAACTGGAATTTGCAGAACATAGTTCTGGAAAGAAAAGGCCTATATAGAGATTAATCTCTAGAAATCTTCATAGGGGTCTGTGGTAATTTCCTTTGCTTGAGCCGCCAAGGAAACTAAAACAGGGTCCCTTAAGGCTTTGACAAAACACTCAGCTGTATATATACAGGGAAATACTGTAAGGCCCAACAGAAACAGTTAGTGTGAACCTAATAGTTTAATGAAGTTCCTTAAGGTCATTCAATAGTAGAAGTCATAAGGGTTCCAACCAGATGGAGTGTAGAAATATCACTGATATGCGAATATTCTCGCTGTCCTGGTTTTGTGATAATCAGGGTAGGCTAAATATTCACTATATTAGAAACCATGCATGTGTCCCAGACCTACTTTTTCTCCCTAGGTCTGGTTTTTGGAATGCTGGTAATAAACTAAGCCTGATTTATTATATGACCATCCTGTATGGGAAAAAGACTGTAACTTTGGGTATCTTTGGTCAACCTTAAGAGATATAGCAGGGGGACAGATGTGGCGCAAACAGTTGGGTGTCCATTTCCCATATGGAGGGGACTGGGTTCGATCCCCGGGACCTCCCGGTTAAAATTTAAAAAAGGAAAACATAGAAGGCTCATGGGCCGCCAGGTTCCGTGAGCAGGTGCACCGCCAGGCCCCGCAAGCCACGCAGCAAGATGATGACGCAACAGGAGAGTGACCCAAGGGAGAGCCAAGATGAGACGCACTGAAAAGCCAGGAACTAAGGTGGTGCAGGTGGTAGGATGCCTCTCTCCCACATCGGAGGTTCCGAGGATCAAATCCCAGTGAAGACAGGAGAAGAAGGATGAAAAGTGAAGGCAGGAAACAGACAGTCAGAGTTGCCCAGCAAATGGACATAGAAACAGCAAAAACGGGGGTGGGGGGGAAAGCATATGGATAAAAGTAAATAAATAAATCCTTTAGAAAATGTATAGGGGAGGAAGAAATGGACTATAGTTAGTAGGAATACTTTGACAATGCTCTTTCATGATTTGTTAAAAAATGTTTTACAGCAATGCAGAGTGTTTGTCAGGGGGGAGGGGTGTGTGTGGGAACCCTGTACGATGTTATACATGTTTGTTTTGTAAGTTCACAATGTTTACTGAACACTTACAGGTTATGTATGTTCATGTATGAATGATATACTTCAATAAATTGTTAAAAACAAATAAAGAAATATCACTGAAACATAGAGCGTTCATTTGAGAAAAAGCCACCCCTCAAGAGCAGTGCTATCCTAGCTCTAATGTAAGAACTACTTTAGATGAACCTTAACAAATAAAATTTAAAACAATCAAACAAAATTAAGCCCCCAAGCAATCAAGGGGATCCTTTGGTAAAAGAACTGACTGCCAAAACAAAACTTACTCTCTAAAGGGAGAACCAAAATACAGATTCTCTCAATGTTGCTCCCACACTGTCCATAAAAAATTACTAAATAAACAGATAAAGAATGAGCTATAACCAAAAAAGTAAAACAGCAAATGACAACAAATCAGGATATGCTAGAAATGTTAGTATAAAACTGTTACTTTTAAGGAAAAAATAGATAAATGAGTGTACAGATGGAGACTTTCAGTAGAGAAAGAAAAAATATAAAAAGAAGATAATGAAAATATAACCTGAAAAATACATTATGTAAAAGAAAATTTTACTGGATAGGTAATCACAGTGTATTGGATACAGAAAATTAAGGATTAGTGGCCTTGAAGACAAAAGATTAAAAAAAAGATCTTTTATAATAATGAGTCACTTCTTCAGGTACATATGGGAATCCTAAATGTTCATGCAACTAATAACAAGGTTTCAATGGATGAACAAAAACTAACATCTAAAAGGAAAAGTAGATAAATCCACTCTTACAATTGGAGAATTTAATACTCCTCTCTCAGTAATTGATAGGATAAATGGAAAAAATATCAGTAAGGCTATAAATGAATTGAGCGACACTATCAATCAACTTAAAATAATTGAAACACTTAAACACTACCTCCCAGCAATTGCAGAATATGCGTTCTTTTCAATTGTGCCTGGACAACTCCACCAAAACAGACTATATGTTGGACAATAAAATTAATATCAATACATTTCAAATGATAGAAGTTACACAGAATATGTTCTCTGACCACAATGGAATTCAATTAGAAATCAATATCTAAAAGTACCTGGAACATCAATATTAGGCAATTATGCAACATACTACAAAAAGTGCATGATGGTGAATATAAAGTTTACCAAAATACTTGGAACAAAGTTAAAGTGGTGCTTAGAGAAAAAATTATAGCTCTAAATGCTTACATTGGAAAAAAAAATATGTTTAAAATCAATGATCTTCACTTCTACCTTTAAAAACTGAAAAAGAAGAGCAAATTTAAACCAAAGTAGTGGAAAAGAAAAATAAAGGGAAACCACCACCACAACAACAATGAAACAAACAATAGAGAGGAAAACAATAAAAATCAAAAGATGGCCACTTGAAACTGTAAATAAAATTAATAAACTCCTAGATAGAATAATCAAGAAAAAAATAGGGAGAAGCTATAAATTATCAATATCAGGAATGAAAGAAGAAGCATTATTACAAATCTCATAGGTAATGAAAGTATAACAAGGTAATATTACAAACACATATACATAGTAAATTAACAAATTAGATAAAATGGGCACATTCCTTGAAAGACACAAATTACCAAAATTCTCTCAAAATGAAATCGAAAACCTATACCTAATAGAGAAAAACACTTCACAATTAAAAACTTTTGTACAGAGATAGATTCACTTGTGATTTCTATTACACATTTGAGGAAGAAATAATATCAATCCTACATGAACTCTTTCAGAAAAGAAATGAGAAGATATCACTTTCCAACTAATTTTATGAAGCCAGCATTACCCTGGTACAAAAACCTGATAAAGGCATTACTATAAGGAAAATTGGAGACCAAGATCTCTCATTAGCATAGATGCACATGTTAACAAATGGAAACTTGAAATATTTAAAAGGGATTATGCAACATGACCAAGTGGAATTTGTCCTAAGAAAATGCCATTTGTACTTTTAAAAGTCAATGAATGTAAAATTCCACATTAACAGAAGGAATAGAAAAAGCATACATTTATCTCAACAGAAGCAGAAAAATATTTGAAAGTCTAATACCCATTCTTGATTAAAGGAAAAAGAAAACACTCTCTTCAAACTAGAAATAAAAAGAAGCTTCCTTAATATGTTTTCCATTAAAAACATGCAAGTAACATCACACTTACTGATGAAAAACAGCACTTGCTATGTTCCTAAGATCAGGAACAATGCAATGATGTCTACTTTCACTATTTTGATTTAACATTATAAGTGAGGTACTATTCTTAGCGATAAGGAAAGAAAAAAAGTCATATATATTGAAAGGAAGAAATAAAGCTCTCTTTATTTCTTGTATTCTAATACAAGATTATATGATCTTGTATTAGAAATGTCTTAGAAATCTACCAAAAATTTTCTAGAAATAATAAAGTGAAATTAGCAGGATTACAAAATATAAGGTAGATACACAAATAATCAACTATATTTATATGGACTATTAAAGGGCATGAGAAAAAATTAAAAACAAAATATAGCATCCAAAATCCTAAACTATTTAAAAATAAATGTAACAAAATATGCTTAAAAACTCTATATTTTAAGCTGTAAAACATTTGCAAATAAAAATGAAGACAAAATAAATAGAGAGATACAACATGCTCATCATTTAGAGAATTAAATGTTTTCATATATCTATTTTCCCATGAATGATCTATAGATTTAACACAAATCAATTATCTATTCATTTTAGAAGTGAACAATCTCATTATGTACATATACATGTACATAAATATATTTATACAAATTCAAAAAACCTAGGATTGTAAAAACAATCTTATAAAAGAACAATGGAGAATTCACAACACTGACTTCATTATCAATGTTTGTTAATTTAATATTCACACTAAAATATTCAAAATACATTTATTATGAGCTGCAGTGCAGCGGAGTGTGCTGTTGGCATAACAGTAAAGAATCCAGAAATAGACCCACACTTATATGGACACCAAAACAAGTCAATAGGGAAAAGAAGGCATTTTTAACCAGTGAAAAAAGAAAATGAACCCCAACCCCTACCTCACACCTTATCCTTAATTAATTCAAGATAAATTATAAAGCTGAATATAAAAGCTAAAACTATA
The DNA here is from genome assembly GCA_029593785.1 of Cabassous unicinctus. Taxonomy (NCBI): domain Eukaryota; kingdom Metazoa; phylum Chordata; class Mammalia; order Cingulata; family Chlamyphoridae; genus Cabassous; species Cabassous unicinctus. The sequence goes on along the minus strand of JAQZBX010001112.1, from coordinate 52,760 downwards.
AAGGAAAGCTTCTGGGACAAAACAGAAAATATCTTCATGTCTTTGAGGTAGGCAAAGATTTCTTTAGATTAAAAATAAAAGCCACTAACTATAAAATAAACAAATTGAATAAATGTACTTATTCAAAATTAAATCTTCCTTCTTTTAAAAGACACCATTAAGGAAATGAATCGTCAAAGTAACAGACTTCAAGAAAATATTTTCAATATATACATATGAAAAAAGACGTGTCCAGATTATATAACAAACCCTTCAAACTAAAAACTGAAAAGATAACCCAATTTTTAAAATAGGCAAAATGCTTGAACAGATACTTCACAAAAAATATTTCGATGGTCAATAGTTGCAAAGGTACTCAACATTATTAGTCATTACGGAAATGCAAATACAAACCACAACGAAACACTTCCACATAGCTATAGAATGGCTAAAATTCCAAAGGTAGGCAAACTCAAATATTGGCAAGGATGTAGAACTGCCAGAAGTAGTGTCATCCTTTGCTTGTGGGAATGTAAAATGATATTCTGCAAAATGATTGGGCAGTTTCGTAGAAACTATGAAACCAAATTAATCAGCAGTTCTCCTAGAGGCTTTATCTAAAAGAAGCTAAAACACATGGCCACAAAAAAAATGCAGAAAAAATACAGAATGCTCATAGCAGCTTTATTCTAATAGCAAAAAAACTGGAAGTAGCACAAATATCCATGAAAAGAATGGCCAAATAAATTGTGGCATATTTATACAATGGAATACTATGCTGCCAAAAAATGGAACAAACTGCTATAATCAAAGAACTCAAAAAAAAAAAAAAAAAAAAAAAACACCATAAAAAGATGCTGAGAAAAAAAAGCCAGACTCGGGAGTACACGTATTGTATAATTCCATTTATATGACTTCTAGAACAGGCAAAATAAATCAGAATAGTGGTTTTCTCATAGTGAAAAGACAGAGATTGACTGTAAAGGGAATGAGGGAATTTGGGGATGCTGCAAATATTCTATCTTTGATAAGGGAGTGTATTACATGGGTATATGCATTTAAACAGTGGCACTTAAGATTTGTACATTTCACTGTATACAAATCTTATAATAAAAATTAAAAGTTAGTTAATCCAAAAGAAGGCAGAAAAGGAGAAAATATAAAAGAAGCACAGAAAAAGCAGGTCAAATACATAACACAAAATAAGATGGTAGAAATTAAGATAAGCATAATATAGTAATCAAGGTCCATCAGTGAGAATTGGCTACAATATGCTGCAGTCATATAAAGCCCTTCCCCATAACAAAAAAAAAAAAAAAAGAAACGCTCATTACTTATATTAATTTTCCTTTGTAGGACACCTGGGGTTCTGCTCTGTTTTGTCCTTCTTTTCACTCCAGGGCCCAGGCTAACAGAACAGTCTGTTTGGAAACATTGCCAAAGTCCACAGCAGAGGGAAAAGAGAATGTGGCAAGGCACTTGTGGACTCATCAAACTTTTTCCCTTAAGTAACAGATTCCAGTCCCATTCATATCTTATTGGCCAAGGTGAGTTGAAGGTGTTTTAGTTTCCTGGCTACTAAAACAAATACTGTACAATGGTTTGGCTTAAACAATAGGGATTTACTGAGGATAGAAGTCCAAAATTGAGGTGATGCTTTCTCCCTGAAGACTATGGTGTTTTGAGGCTTGCTGGCCAGCAATCTTTGGGGTTCCTTGGCTTTTGCATCACATGGCAATGCACATGGCAGTATCTTTTCCTTTCTCTTCCAGGTTCCACTGACTTCCAGCTTCTAGCTACTTCCCATGGCTTCTTTTACTGTGTCAAATTTCCTTTGCTTATAAGGAATTCAGTCATATTGGATTATGACCCTCCCTCATTCAGATTGGGTACAACCTAATAATATCTTCAATGATCCTTTTTACAAATGGATTTATAGTCACAAGACCAGGGGTTGGCACCTGAACATACCTTTTGTGGGGGACAAGATTCAATATCCAACAGAAAACTACACCGTAATTCAATGGGGCAGGGAAGTACAATACTCCATTGAGAGAGAAAATGTATATTGGTAAAATAATAATAATAATAATATAGTTGACCACACAAAGTGAACCTTAATGAGCTAATTTTGTCAGATGAAAGAAAAAAAATTGTCATGTTGATTGAACTTAATAACCTCACTAAATCCCATTTATAAAAGACAAACAATGATTCAAAGTAAAGAGAAGAAAAAGGTTTAAAGATTGAAGAAAAAAAATACATATCTGGCAAATTCTAAACTAAAGTAAGCTAGTAAAGCTATATTGATTAGACAAAATAGATATAAAGGCAAAAGATCTCTTTAAGGTTGAAAATAATAATAGCAGCAGAAGTAGTAGCAGTACAAGTAGTAGGAGCAGTAGTAATAGGAATAGTAGTTGCAGTAGTAATTAAGGCTTTTATAGCACTTACCTTTGGCCAGGCACTGGTGTAAGTGACTTACATAAACCAATCCATTAATTCTCAGAATAACAATAGTAGTAGCAGTACTTTCTCCATTTTATCAATGAAGAAATTGAGATACAGAGAGGTTGGATAACTTGCCCAAGGTTACACAGCTATTTCATGGCATTGCTGGGACTCAGATTCGGATAGTCTGACTTTATAGTCCATTTTCCAAAATGCTACATCATTCTGCTTCTCCATATATAGCAATGAATCCACTAAGAAATTATAAGTCTAACTTGTATGCAATAAGAAACATCAGAATATACAAAACAAAATCTCAAAAAACTGCAAAGAGAATTGAAAGATCCACCTTCACAATGGGAGAATTTAAGGTAACTCAGTAATTAATGGATTACACAAATATACCTGTAAGGTATATAAGATATGAAAAATAAAATCAGCAATCTAGATCTAGTGCAAATGAAAGTCCTTTTAAGCATGTGCAAAAATTAACTCACAGTGTCAATAAATACCAAAGAATCCAAATTTTATTCTCTGACTACAATTAATTTAGAAATGTTTTACAAAGTATCTAAAAATAAACCAAAATTACTAAAAAATTTAAAACACACTTCTAAATATTTCATTAATCAAAGAAGAAATTGCAATGTAAATGAGAAATACTTAAAACTGGACTACAATAAAAACATCAAAAGTTGCAGTAACATGCTAAAGCACTACTTAGGGAAAATTTAGCCATAAATGTTCATATAGAAAAGAAGAAAGGCAGAAAATTGATGAGTTAAGCATTCAGCTTTAGAAGTTATAAAAACAAGAGCATAAATCCGATGAAAATAGAGAATAGTAAATAACAAAGATAAGAGTAGAAATCAATAAAATGGTTTTACAAAGATACAGTAGAATGTGTATAAGTGGATAGAAAATTATTTGAAAACCTATACTCCAAACTATTGACAGGACTCTCCTCTTGGGAGAGGAGAGAGAAGTTGGGGTCAGGGTGGAGGTGGGATGTACAAAGGGAAATTTTTATTTTATAGCATATATATATTTATATGTACATATACATGTGTATATATATTTGCATTTTATGAGAACATAATTATTTTAAAGTTAAAAATAAATATAAAAGAATAATATGCAATCCATGTTCTTAAAAAAGTTTAAGAAAGAAAGAAAAAGAGAGAATAATATAACAAATAGGTATTTATGTCTAGGCTTAGTTTTGATGAAGGCATCATTAGTCTATAGTATCTTCTATTCTTCATTTTTGTTCTCTCATTTTAGCCGTGAGATGTGTGATATCCTCAGTCTGTATTATTGTAGTTTTCCATTCGGGCCTTTACAAGTAGCACACAATTCTATTTTTGCATCCTAATTTTATTTTCTTACCATAAGCATTTAGAAGAAAACAGTTCTGAAAGCCAAATCAAAATAAAATACTAACAGAATTTGGCCATCCTCATAGTATTTGCCTTTTAAAATCATATTTATATAGCCAATTGAATCAGTGGAATATCATGCAAGCAAAAATAACATGTCCATTTATTCAATGAATATTTGCTTAGTGGCTACTATGCTCGAGACACTGTGCTCAGTCTTAGTTTTACAAAGATGAGGGTAAAAAAGAGATGAAAAAGACAAACATTTCCTTGTGAAGTTTATTCTGCGGTTAAAAGCAAAAAGCAAGTAGAGAGAATAAAGCAATTCCAAATCATGCTATGTTCTATGAATGAAACCAGAAGGTGTGAGAGAATATTGGAGTTCAGGAAATAGTACTGTCCTTGTTATTTCTTAGCTACTTTCACAAATACCTGCATGCTGTGTTCATTTAAACAAAGAGAATTTATTGAATTAGGGTTTTGAGGCTAGAAGTCCAAAATTGAGGTGTTAACTAGGTGGTCTTTTCTCCTGAAAGACTCTGGCATTCTGGTGCCGGTTGCCAGCAAACCCTGGGGTTGCTCAGTTTTTATCCCAGCCTCACAGCCCATGGTGATGTCCTCTACCTTCTCTTCTGGTCCTTTGACTTCCAGCTTCTGGCTCCTCCCGATGGCTTTCTCTAACTCTGTCTGAATTTCTTCCATTTATAAAGGACTCCAGTAATACAGATTAACACCCAACCTCATTTGGTTGGGCCACACCTTAACACTTTTACTGGTCGGGAGATCCTATTTACAATGGGTTCACACCAACAGGGATGTGGATTAAGATTAAGAACATGTCTTAATCGGGGTACATAATTCAATCTACTACATATTTCTTGGGAGTTAATGTTTAAAATGATATTTTCAAAATAAGAAAAAATGAGCCCTTGAAATAATTAGGGCAAATAGTGCTAAAGGCAGAAAGAAAAGCAAGTGCAAAGGTTTTGAGCTAGGAATAATCTTAGCATATTTGAGAAATAGAGAGAAGTCTGATGTGGCTGGAACATAATGAGTGAGAACAACAGAGCTTAATCTGCTGAGATGAAGTCTGAGAGACTCAGGCCGTGGCTATATCACATGGGGGCCTTTTAGCCTCTGAGATGATGTTTGGATTTCATTCTTGTCTAGTACAGGGAATATATTTGAGGGTCAGAAGACTATATTCCAGCTTCTTAACTCTACTCAATTAATTGATTAGCTCCCCAAGCAAAAGGTGTGTCTTATGCTTCTTTGCTATCCATTCCATGATGCTGAAAGCATATCTGGTATTTAATTTGTTAAAGCAAATGAGCAGATATTCTGCTCGCTTCTCAAGAAACCATTGCAGGTTGCTGTTTACCTCCCCTATATTAGGGTGCTGTGATTGCTAATAGATAAGGATGTGTTAATAAGAGCAGTATTCAAAGTCTGTATTTGTCACTGGTTTATTGCTCTTGACATTACATGCCCATTACATTTTACAACCCCTTAACTTGCTACCACATTTCAGCCTTACCTCATCTTCTTGGGCCTTTGGAAGGGAACACACAGGCTGTGCAAGATTATACTCAATTTAGAGACCTTTACAATAGTTAGGGGGAAAGGAGCAAAGGATCAAGGAGTTCTACATTCTTAAGCACTGGGGTGGACCCTTCTGTTAACATAACAATGTGCTTTAAATTGAATATGTAAAACACTACTTAGTTTGGGCAGCAGGCCTAAGAGCAATCAGCACAAGCAGATGATGATTTAATCTAGTCCTTCCCATTCTTCACACTGATGGTGGCACTTTTAATCAGACCCTCTCCCCTTCAGAGATCAAGGACATTTATATCAATCAAAAAGCAGAATGGTAGACATTTCCTTGCTTTTCTAGCATAAATAACATAGCTAAGTAAGAAAATTGTGTATTTGATTGAATCTTCCTTTTGTTTAGGACAGTGGGTTTTGTGGAATTTTTTTTTTTTAATTTATCATATAACCCATGCACTTACGGAGTCAGTTAAGATTATTATTAGAGAGAGGCAACTATTTTTTGTTAAAAAACAACTGACTTGATAGTGACTTCAACCAACCAAACCAAATTAACTCAGGTCAGGAAAATTACCCAAACTCTGTGTCTTTCTAAGATTTTAAATCCCACATCATCCTGATTATCTTTATTTCAAGTAAATCATAGTTGAATAATATTAAACTAATTTGCAAATCAGACTTCTTGCAATTCCAATCATCTTAACATCGCCATCAGCTTGAAAATCAATGTAGTTATCTAAGAACAAAAGACATCACAAATCCTGTGTATTTTGCTATGTGCAAGAGAACTTGATAGACCTATTTCAGTCCTATTCAATTAGAATTGCCAATTCAGTAAGACAGAAAATTAGCAACAGAGGATATTGATAGCAATAAGAGGTGGGTGAAATAGGTTACAGAAAACCATCCACATGAGAAAGGGGAGCTATAAAAGCAAAAAGGGCTGGAGATTTGAAATGAGAGTTCTTACAGTTCCACATGAGCAAGATTTTACAGCTAGCCTTGTGCATTGACTTAGGTTGTTTATGACCATTTTCTTTCATCAAGGATAAATGAAATTATATTTAACTATCATTATAATAATTAAGCGATCTGTGCCTCCAAATGGCACAGTATGGTTTGAAAAGGCAAACTGCAAAATATATTTATATATATATATATATATATCATAGCAGGCCAAAATAATAAAAAACCTGAGCTTGTGTTGGTCCTCCAAACTCAAAGCAAGTAGAACATATGGTAAATTTTTAGGGTGACCTACCGTCCCAGTTTGTCCAATGCATGGGTGTTTCAGTTTTTGAACTGAGATGGTTTGAGGCAAACCGGGATGAATTGTTCACTACACTTAAGTTGAATGGGGGTAGATATTTAATTACAACTGGAAAAGCACTGGATATATAAATTGGGTTTTCATAATTCATATTTGTTTAAAAGTAGAGCTCTGATTTAATCTCTAATCCAAGAACATGTATCTGTTCCATTAGGGAAAACTTGTTTCAGTTTTCAGAAAATACGGTTGGAGCATTAGAAGGAGATGATGTAAACAAGAGCAAGTCCTGAAGAGGAAGCCGGCCCAGAAAGGAAAGCCCTTGTGCCTTACAGACACATTCATCTCTGCGAAGGCGGCATAGGGAAGAAAGGGACAATGCTGAAGCAAGCTGGGCCATTTTAAAGGTGGGGAAATGAGACCCTGCGAATCATACTTCACCATAACAGAGCCATGACAAGGCCAAATTCCTGTTGTGTTCATTGTTATTTTCTTCCCAAGAGATGTTCATTTTCCTATTTTAATCATGGATATATTATAGTGAGGTTTAAGAGGATCTGTTATCAGACATCCAGAAGAAAAAAAAAACCTAAGTGAAGAACCTAACCCAACATCTTGTGGGCTGATCCTCCCATCAGGAATATTCTGCCTTCAATGCATCCTGGCCTACTAGAGTTTCTTTCTAATGAGGAAAAAAAGTAGTTATCTGCAGACAATAGAGACTATCTTTTACTGTGGGTCTATTTAATTGTCTCCCATAAGGATTCTGCTATTAACTCAGGAGAAACTAAGTACCAGGTCATAGCTATGATGGATGAATATTATTATAATTGTACTATTAAATATAGTCCATGGTTTCCATTGCTCAAATATTATTTTTAAATGATTCCCCATTATTTAGTGTATGTACATTTTCTATCATACATTTTTAGAAAATTACTTATGGGCTGGAGCTCTGTCTGCCATTTTATTGAACAGACATTCAATAAAATGACTTCAAGGAACAAAACTCCCAGGTATTGATACTGCCTTTAAATCAACTCTTTTTGATAAGAATGTAACATCTTTCACTTTCTTTGATATCAGAGAGATATGAGAAGCTATATAGCATGAAGGGTTTAGTTAATTTGTTTATCTGTTTTAATCTTCTGGAGATGAAACATTTGTAAAATGCTTTTAAATGAACGAGAACAAGGAGACCTCACAGTAAGCCCAGTATTCCCATGTTCAGATGATACTCAGAGATCTACTTAGTTAACCAAGTCCATAGCGGGCTCACAATAAAACATCGAAAAATTGATCTTTTTCAACATCAAACAAATTGGAATCCAATCTTACATTTTAGGAAAGTATTTCTACTAATTGACATAATATTTTAGTAGTACTTATAAATTAACACATTTCCAAAGCCTTTTGTTCTTCATATGATTTAAACAGAATTCTCACTGGTTACAGGAATAACAGCAACAACAAAATCAACTTTATTTTTTCTTTAGAGAAAAGGCCTAATTAAATAATTATTAAGGGTAACCTAACTTAGAGGATAACTCTAGGCTGAAAGTTTTCCTGACGTGGTTTGGTTGTGCTGACTGAGACTCTTCTGAAGGAAGACGAGAAAGGAACTTGGTAGCTCCTTGTGGCTTAAGGATGCCTTTTTCCCACTAGAAACCTGTAAACATAGCCATGCAGAACTTGAAAGCCTCCACTCCTCTTTAAACAGGCTTTCATTTCTCTCCTGGGTCATATGTCGTTACAGTTGTGTGTTAGAAATGAGCAGCCCGTGACCAGCCTTCCTTCTGCACAGCCCTGAGGCAGCGCCCCGGAGCTCCAGGCCCACAAGCCTCAGCCGAGCTCCTCTCCTGACCTGCCGCCCCCTGAGATTACAGAAGCACATTATTTCCCTATGTGGCTCTCTCACCTCTTGTTGCGACCATTTCCTACACAGACACAGAATTTATATAAAAGGCTTTGCTCAGCTTTCATCAAATCTAGGTTGCAGGCCTATTTCGTAACATTAATTCTCTCCCTCACCAACGGCCACATCAATTCAGTACTTTATAAACTATTTCAGGGATCCGATTTATCAGGCCTGACAGTGCTTCACACTGAAATAAACAGCATGGCCTCAGCCTAGCGCACTCAGTGGCTCCTATTTATCATTATTTAATTCAAGGGCCTAAAATTCTCTGACATTATTAATAGTAAGATGAATCACTGGAAAACTACAGAATCTGTGACCAACGAGGCTGAAATAATCCATTTTGGTGAAAATGTCTATGCGGAATTGCATTCCCTGATGGCCAGCCTCTCTGTCATTAGCAACTCCATATGCACGAGTGGTGGAGTACTGAAGCATGAAGTCCCTAAAGAGTCAAATACTTCAACTGCAATTCTCTTTCAAACAGCAAACGCCAAAGCTCAAAGGGAAGGAAGGCAGGGAGGTAGGAAGAGAAGGGACACGAGTGTCAACCAACCTCAGGATTCTTCTACTTTATCTGTCACTCGATTTTAAATATACTAATTTAAGCACTTTTGCACTTGATTAACTTTAACTTGTCTGAGGTTGAACTTGTGTAGGTGCTAGACCTGGAAATCTATTGGTTAATTATGAGAGCTGTATTTCTTAGCCACTTTGAAGCACAGTATTAGATTCTAGTATGAATTCTGATACCTGATTTTGCTCAGGTCTCATGATTAGCATTTCCTTTCCTTTTTTTTTTTTTAATTAAAGGAAAA